>JANHGN010020013.1:0-35000 GCA_024605025.1 Megaceryle maxima
CTGTGCCCCCTCTCCCTCTCTCCTCTGTCCCCCCTCTCTCCTCTGTCTCCCTCTCTCTCTCTGACCCCCCTCTCCTCTCCTCTCTCGCATTGGCCTTTTAAACTCGGAGGCTGTGCCTGTGTGACCCACGGTGTCCTGCTGAGGAGCAGGGTGTAACAACAGTGGCGTGCTGCTCGGCATGCACGTCTCATGTCTTTGAAGCTCAACATGTGGCAGTGTGCTGAGGTACCCGCCAGTCTTTAGCCTGTCTCCTGGGGAGTGCTGTAGCTCTACTCCCTCGACCTTGCTCTGCTGAGCTGGGACAGAAGCAATGCGGCTGGTCTCTTCCATGGTGAGGGACCAGCCCCCTGGTTGATACTGGTGTGAACAAAAGCAGACACATTTAATTTCAGTTGTTACTTGGTTTAAAACTCACTGTCGTTTGCCCTGACATGCTCAGTGTTGCCTTGTGATGCTAAAACTTTGCTGTGCCTCACGCCCCTCTTCTACGTGTTTTAGCAGGACTTTCCTCTTATGCATGCTTGATGAGGCTCTGAGAACCTGCTCTAGTTGATGATGTCCCTGCTCTCAGCAAGGTTGGACCAGATGACCTGTAGAGGTCCCTTCCAACCCAGACATTTCTATGATTCTGTGCCGTGTTTGTTCTTGTACCATCATGCAGTGTGAACAACCTCCTCTAGTGACTTCATGGGAAAAGATGCCAATTCAACTTGCATACTGTTCTGCTAAAGCACAAGGTTATGTCAGATGTAGGTTATTCCAGTGCTGATACTCTTTATACTATTTCTATCAGGTCAGGAAGAACTAAGACAGTTGTTCCATGGAAAGTAAATCTTATTTTAGGCATATAGTTTTGGATTTAAACCAAATCCATGGTCATATGACCCAAAGTGCTAATGTACTAGAAACCCCGATGACTCAAATATAGTCAGAGGTTTAAAAGGGATGTAACTTTGGCCTGGAGGACTGTGTGCTCCATCAAGTATTGCCCTCCTGATTGCACCATGGATCAGGCATCACCTTTCTCCCCACAGCCAAGATAGAAATGTAAGTATTTCTTGCCAGTTGGTTCCTACCCAATTAAAATAAAATATGCGTTGTCAGCAGACAATGGGCAGAATGGCCATCCCATAGTCATGAATACAGAGCTATGGCCCGATAGTCCTAGCGCTTACAAACATTCTTCGTGGCACGATACCAGTTCATAATTCTGATGTTATTTCACTAAAGTGCGCTGATCTCCTCATCCTTCTGTCACCAGTAGAGGGACTGAGATATGCTGTGGCTCCCCTGGTGTCCTCTGATAAACGGGGGCAAAGCCAGATCTACAAAGGCACTCTGTTCTCTGCCAATGAAGTGGTTATGCTTTCTCCTCTCATTTAGGGCTGTACATTTTTCCTCTTCCAATTGCAATATGGAGCATCTGAGTGTCTGAATAAAGTTGATGGGTTTTCTGGGATTACTTCTTACAGGTAGCAAACGCTCTACCTGGGTGAATGGTGACTAATGGCAAGAAAGGGAGAAATATCTCTACGTGTGCCTTGAAAAGAATCACCTAAACTAACAGAAATACCTTTCCAGGGAGGATAGGAAGGCTGTAATGACCTGTCTTGCTAGGGAGGCTGGTCAACACTCACTCATGCTTGTTGTGAGCTGATTTAGTAGGTTCAAGTAGGACTTTATTGCAGTGTCTGTGCCTTCCCCTCCCACCGGTAGGAAAACGTTCCTCACTTCTGCTGTCAGCACAAGCCCAGGCTGGCGCCGCTGGTTTCGTGTTCGTAGCCGTGTGACTTAATACCCACTGCACAACTGAACTACTGAGTAGGTTAAGATCCTTGTAAGTGAGACTTTTATTATATGCAATGTTGCTCCACCACAGACTGTAATTGGATTTTTTTTTTATTGATTATGTGGTTAGCTTTCCTTTTCACAGCAATAAATCTCAGACAGCATTTAACTTTATAAAGTGAGGAGGAGAGGAAAGTATCAGGTGAGGATTGACCCTTCCTGCATTCCCCCACCCCTCCTCTTTTTTGTTTTTTTTTGGGTTTTTTTTTTTGTTTTGCTTTGGTGGGGGTTTGGTTTGTTTGTTTTCTTTTATTTTCTTTTTTTGTTTGTTTTGGTTTTTGTTTTGTTTTGTGTTTGTTGTTTGGGGATTTTTTGTTTTGTTTTGTTTTTCTTCTGCTTTTCCCCTGTTTTTACGCTGTCTTTCCTTAGGACTTGTGTCAGGTGAACTAGTGGCAAGGCTGTGGCACCTCTGACAGCTGAGCACGCAGGAATCTCTTGGGCATGCTTGACAATGCGAGCCCCCTCAGAGAGGTTTCAGAACTTGGCTTTCGCTGGTGCCAGCAATTATGAAAGAGGCACACTCAGCTTTAAGCACTGAAGTGCTGATGGACAAAGTGCTGGTTTAACAGATCTGCCTAATGGGCAGCAGGTGAATAAATACAAGATTAGAGAGTCCTTCACAATAACAGCCTTATTATCACATATTATATAGAGTATGAATTTCTTGAGGGTGTGTTGGATTTCTTTGTTTCGTTGTTTTGTTTTGTCATTGTTTGTTGGTTTGGTCTTTTTTAAGCTGATGATCTCAATTGTATTTAAAAGTAGGTATGTGATTTCCAAGATTCTGACTGGTATAAAAATCAGAGTGTATGAAAATGCACGGGATTGATCATTAGTCTTTCCAGGTCATCTGAGGTTACTAACAAGCAGATTTGGTGTGGCATGAAGCACTAGCCATTCTTGTTGACTTCAAGTACTAGCAAAATTCAGGCTTTCGATGCTGGCTGTGTGAGTTTTGTACATTCTAAGGATGGGGGGGGCTTTCATTACAAGATGTACAGATAACTTCTTTCTTTATTTTTCTAATTGAGTACAAGGAAAGCCTGTGTGCAATCAGAGAACAGATTATATTCCCTTTACTAGTGATGCCCTGACAAGAGGAAGCTGTGTTTAGCAGAACAAAGGGGTATATAGATCACTCGGACTAAAAAGGTCAATAGTCTCTATCCCTAATGCTGCATTTGTAACACATTTAGCTGTTAATAGCCCTCCTTTGTTGGCCTAATTAGGAGGTAAAGGATACATTTATGGATGGTGCTGATAGCACAGGTAACGAGGGTCCCTTCCGATGATGGGGTTTTGAATCCAGGTCTGATCCGGAGATGAATCACTTGAAAAGGAAGTGGGAAATGGTGGGATCATTTGGTGCCCATAATATTTTCTGTAGAATCCTTTAATGAGCGACTCTGTGCCCTTCAGAGTCAGAGCCTTATTTTATAGCTGGGGAGGGTATCTTTCTCTGTTCTTTGGCAACACTTTAATATCAGTCACACTAACATAGTCTTAGGAGCTAGCAATGAATTGGGTAGTCTGTTTTCGGTCTCCAACTTGGAACACGTTGGTTTCATTTAAAGAGGGAATGAATACCACTGGCCCCAGTGAAAAAGGAAATGAGAGCTGTGGGTCATGAACACCGGCTGTGCACACTCAGCTCAAGGTGCTGCAGGTGTATCTGACACAGTCCACTGAAGTCAGCTGCTGTCTGAACCAAAGGTTTTAGCTTAGGAACAAACCACTTCATGATTCCCTTTGCACATTTTCACCAATTTGCTTTTCTACTTTGAGGGCAGATAGCTGCAATGTCAGCTCTGAGCTTTTAATGGGAAAAAACTCATTAAAATGACAACCTGTCATTAAAATGGCAATATCAAAGGTTTGTTTGGGTTTAGGTTTTTTTTTGGTGAAGCGAATGAGTGGGACCAAATGGCAAGATGACTTTGTTGAGGAGCATTCACCCAAGGATAAGTAACATCTGTGTTACCATACTACTTTCTGAAGAGCCTGCCTCTTCTGTTATACATCTTTTAATGCTGAAGGGAAAGAAACCACCTGCCTCCATTATGGAGTGTTACTGAATTGAAGGTTTAGGTTACCTGACAGGCTGTTGTCCAAGATAGATGGGTTGGTGTGGTCAAGAGCTACTGAGGTAGCTGCTGTCTGGGGAACAATCGCAGCTCGCTGAGCACAGCACGCTGAGCACAGCACATCCTCATCCACACTGACCAGTCTGCTGTTGGCTATGGTATGGCAGCCACCCCCCCATCCCACGGTGTTTGTGTGCAGTAATATTTTGGAGTGCAGACTGACCAGGCATGGAAATGCTTTGGCCGTGAACCTGTGTGCGATTACAGACAGGCACTTTAGAAAAGAGCTTGACAATGTAGGAGTCACTCACTCTCAGAGGAATATCTCTTAAGTGAAAGCAGAGAGGAGATGGCTTTGCTGCTGCTGCTTTTCCTCCCTCAGGCTCTCTGACTTGACTCTTGAGAAGCCAGCTGGGAAACTGTACGACTCTACCCACTTGTCAGAAAAACACCTGCAGAGAGAGACAAGTCATGCCTTGTACCTCGGAGCCTGCAAAGCTCAAATCGATCTTGATCCCCATAGACTTACAAGATACTGAGCACATTGTGAGATGCCGTGGGCCCCCAGCTCTCTTTGCTTTCAGCTCCCAGTGGCCTCAGTCAACACCAGCAGGGAATGGGGAGCCTCCCGCACAGGGGAAGCCACTCTAGGCAAATACATCTGTGCTTTGTTGTGACAAACCACTACTTGGCTCCTGCGAGGCTGCTGGCGTTTCACCTCCCTGTCCTGATACAGGGCAGGAAAAGCCCCTTTTTGTATTGTGCAGAGATCTAAAAACCATTGCATCTCTTCTGCAGTAATTCTTTCACACCACCTTGTCTTTCTTTTTTATTATTTTTTTTTTAATTTTATTTCCCATTTTAAATCATGCACGGTATAATACAATAAAGCAGTAAATCATGCAAATTGGTCTAGGTTACATTTTGAAAAATGTTAAGAGGAAACTGTTAAGAGACCCGTTTCTGACAGGCAATGCATTTTAAAGTTGAGGGATTTGAAATATTTCAGCAGTGGACCTAAAACAGCATTATAAATTAGTTCAACTTATCAGCCCAAAACAGAATTATTCATCTTCCAAAAGGGTATTTCATGCCCGCTAGGCCCAAACGATCGTTCACCTTCATTCTTGCCCTGCTCTAAGGGTAGGTCTCACTTTACTGAATTCTCCTGATTCATTACTGTGTGTTACTTTATGAATTTTTTATCAGCATTTTAATAGCTCTTTCAGATGATTGAATGTAACTGATTCTTGTAGCAGAACACTGATTGAACAGAAAGACAGTAATGTATGTCGTAAGGGTTAGCTCCAAGCTAAGCAACACAGTTTTTACCTGCAAGATGTGCTTTTTTTCTTACCCCCCTCACCCCCATTTTTTTCCCCCCTTTGTCTGCAGACAAGAGGCAGTGTAGCTTCTGTTTTGGAAACAGGAATATCTAAACACCCTGGTATCAGCTTCAGCTATATTGCTTTAGTGAAGAGTGGATTTTGGGTGTCAGAAGAGCAGGTTACATCAATTTCTGAAATGTTCTGATATGTCATATTTCTTACCAAACACTCGCTGCTGTTATATCAAGCCACGGGTACACACTACGTTGGCTTTGACAGCAAAGCTGCTGCAAAGACTTCGCACCCTCGGTGTCTCATCTGTGACTCGACACCAGCGTTTGCCACGCGTCCCGTTGTGCCGGTTCTGTGGAGCTGTCTGAAACCAGATCGCTGAATTATGCAAATTAAACTGTCCTCAGGTCAAAAAAAGAGATTTTCTTTAATGATCTGTTCTCTATGCTGACTTAGTGGGTAGCGGGGATATAATTGAGGAGACTTGTGGTGTGAATGTCCCAGGGCGGTGATGGGGAGGGGGATTATGCTCCCTCCACCTCTGTGTTGGCCCTAGAGCCCACAGAGCTCTTCTCAAGCCCTTTCAGCCAAAGGAAAACTCTCCTGGGGTTTTTTTGGTGACCGTTTCTGCCAGGTTTGTGCAGTGTGGCCCCGCCAAGGTTCACATAAATGTCAGAGCTCATACGTGTGGGACTTGGAGCTCAGCAGTATCGGGTGCCTTTCGCTCAGTCTGCCTCAGCCCGGGCTTGTGAAGACACAGTTCAGCTGGAGTTCTGGGCGAGGTGAAACTGCTGTCTGTCAGGTAGATGTTTGCTTATGCCTTTAACTCAATTGGCCTGGCTGGCTGTTGACACCTAAGGGTGGGCGGGCCTCTCCTGCTTAGGCGGGTTGGGAAGACTCTGACAGGAGATGCACAGCAGTTGCTCTCCACTGGGAGCAAATAAGGTCTGGAAGGGACCTCTTGCTGCACCACTAGTGAGAGTCCCGCCTCTCACTACTATACAGCCATTTAGAATCGTGTCCATATTACATGTTCCAGTTCAAAGCTGATTAGATCTTTTTCTTCTTCTCCATCCACTCTCCTGGAGGCTCCATATTGTCCTCATTGCAAATGCTGTATTTACTGCCATCCACAGTTGGCCCTTCTACCCAATAATGTTAAAATGAGTTTATCATTCAATGAGGTTTAAAATCATCAAGGGTAGTTTAAGGAATTACCAGTAAGGGGAAGATGCAGACAGTCGTACCACTAATAGCTGGTGGAAGCAGCGTGTGTTTTGTTAGGAAGGTGGAATCGGCACCTCTCAGTTGGATGCATTTTCTCTCTGAAAAGCTGGCAAAATACTTGACTTGCCAATTCCCTTGTTTTCTTTGTAGTTCACAACACCATCATAATGTGAAATGTGATGACAACAGAGCTCAGCAAAGAGAGCTGGCTAAGGCCAGAACAAATGGAGCTGAACGGCTCTTTCTGTTTTTCCTAAGACCTTGGAAATTTCCAAATGTTAGTTTTGGGTGCTGTTTTTGAAAAGACTTCCTAAGTCTATTTTTTTGCCTTCTGGTTTTCCGTGCTTAATTGTGAAATCCCATTAAAATACTTTCCCACTCTGGACATGAATGGCATGAGGTTGATGGGTTTTGATTAGCTGTAGACCCATGTTGGCAAAGGTCTTCAGGCTACAGACAATAGTTCCTATTCATACAGACGTTGCGCAGGGAGAAGTGGGTGTGCATGCCAATGCAGAGCTGGGCAAAGTTGTTTTGCCCATAATACTGAGCAGGTTACAATTGTGAAGAGGTCCAGTAGGTGCAAATTGCTCCAAGTCCAGAGGAAGGCCACCGGAGAGGCTTAAGCTGGAGCTTCAGTGATGCTTACGTGGTGCCCAACATGCACTTGGGGATTTCCACAAGGGAAGAAAGAATTCTGAAGAGGAAGGTACCAGCTTAAAATGCAACTTTTCAGCACAAAACAGCTCCAAGTTCTCTGGCCAGAGTTTGCCGTGAGCGTTACAGTTTTGCTTTGTAATAATGATAAAAATAATACGTGCAGGGAGTGAACAGTGTTGTAGGATTCCTTGAAGCTCAAAAGAGTTTCCTTAGGTCTATGGTTTTACTGGTTTGCTGAAGAACTGTAGCTGGCAATGAGACATTGAGGAACCACTGAGTTGTGGAAGTATAACTCTGCTTTTAGGTAAATATTTACAGGTATCTATTAATGCTGCACTTTACACGTGACTCTGAATGTGCAGCATAATTTAGAGAATTGCTATGTTTTCAATTCTTTAATTTTTTTATAAGCTTATAGGGAAGGAAATAGAAGGGGATTGTGAAGTGGCAGTTGACACAGAGTTCTAGAACAAGCATCGCAGTTGAAGTTTCGTTATGGTTTTCTGCATTGTGCTGCGGAGTCACAGCAAGACATTTTGATGTTCAGAGCAGTTTTTGTCTGTCATTCCAGCTCATTCTGGTTGTCCCCTCCTCCTGTGTGAATTGTGCTTCCAGGATGGGCCTTGGTATGTTTGTCCTCTTTTGGTGATCTCCTTGACCCACTCTGGTTGCAGCCCTGCTGACAATTGTTTTCCATGCAACTTCCATAGAAAATATGGCATCTTCATTATGAGTCTAATGACAAAATTTATTTATTGTTCATATTTTGATGCAAATTATACTTTTCATCTGCTTTATAGATTGTATTGCTTAGCCTGATTACCTAAAATGATTTCTAAAGCATTCCCCACCCAGCGATGGAGCAAGGCAAGGGATAAAAGAGGTGATTGCTCCAGCACATCCACTGGAGAGCAGTGCCAGGTAAAGTGAAATGTAGAGGAGTGTGACCCAACCCGCCAGGGTGAATCTGCCTGGAGCTTCCAGGGCAGGTTTGGCAACAGAAAGCTTTATTCTTCTTCACTTAGCAAGGTTGCTCCAGGTACTATAAGATCTCCCGGTGGCCTCATCCATCCAGTGATTTCTACACACTGGCCCTTCCTCCTCTGTTCCGTGCCCATGTCAGTTCACGCCCTGGGATAAATTACCGTGATGCAAACTCTGCTTTGCAATTTGTGGCATGCCTTGGCTGACACCAGTGCCAGATGGTTTTCAGGGACAATCCTTGAGCAGATCCAAGAGCGTGTGACCAGCATACAGAGCTGTTCTTGAACAGCACCGTACGTATTGGCAGAGAGAAAAACTCACTTGGAGCTTATGGAGAATATTGGCAGGGGCGTTGGAGCTCATCTAGTTCCTTGCCGTCTGACAGGCTGGCCAGGAAACGGAGGTTGACTCGCATCTGTGGGACTGCTGCAGGGAAGGACAGAAGGACATGCCAGCGGGGTCCTGCTGACAGAAGATTAGCAGTCTGGCTTGGCTGGCGAGGTGCTGCTGGGTGAATCTCAGCTAGTGGGGATATTGCCTATGAATTCTGTGGTTCTCAGGTGAAAGTTCAGTGGTGGTGTGCAGCCATGAGAGAGGGTGCTGCTATTTCTACTCGCCAGAAGCAATGCAGCAGCCAGAGCACGTCAGCGTAGGAGACGGAGGGATGGAAAAGATCAGCGGCCTTTCCAGCTGCCCTTCAATGGCCCTTGCAGCCCAGAGCCTGCAAACCGAGGTGGCTGCACTGTGCTAGTTGTCTCCTTTCCCAGTTCTATCCCTCTCATCTCAGTGGCCAAGCAACACCTAGGGACAGCTGTTGTCTCTGCGCCATTCCAAGGTGTCCTTAGGGTGGAAGTGCTTTGGTAAGGACTGCAGTAGTTTTAAATTAATTGAGTGCTGTGATTGTGGGCTGTCATAAAGTGGGCTCAAGTCTTGAAGTCCCTGTGTCGTCATCTCTTGGTTCTCCTCAGGAACAGTGGGACTTGTGCTTGGGTAGAATCTGAGCAAGAACTTTAGGAAAAAAGGCCACAGAGCTGCTTTCCTCTGGAGCAGAGCCTCCCACGGATATCGCTTTTGCCTCCTCCTTTACCATTTTTGTCATTCTGGCCTGCCTGGCAATGATATTTCATGTCTGGCATTACTTTAATAATAAAAGTAAAAAAGGGGGAAAGATTTCTTGATAGCTGTGTATATATTTGATACAGAGTGTAAGGCCATTGGAGGAGCGGGTTATCTCTGGGCTGCAAGCCGCCATTCTATTAGTCTGTTTGAAGTTATCTAGAAAGTCTGTTTGAAATATAGCCTCCTTCTCCCCCTCCCTCTCAACCTTCCTTCTCCTTAAATATATTTTCAGGCCCAGATCAAAACAAGACTCTACTGCAATACAAAAACGTTGTTTAAAAGGTCTTTACTCCACTGTTTTATTTTTAGCCCCTTCTGGTAAATGGGGCTGGTCCAGCTTGATTCTAACCTTTATGCAAATTTATCTATAATTCAGCACAATATTTATAAGATTCAGAGTTAATTAAATCCCAGTGGAGATCAGACCCTGTATGACCTCATTACAGTTATACACAACCGCCTAATTTCCCAGCACAACCGCCGAGTGGAGGGTGCGCTAATTTAGGGAATGTATGGACACATGTACTGTCTAGATGTCTGTCTGTTAGAGCTGAAATGGCAAGATTACTGCTCCTCACTTTAACGAACTCTTATTGAAAATCACATTAGCTTTTGTTAATAGACTCTTTTTTTTTGTTCTGCTGGATCTTTAATCGATAGAAATAAAATTAAAGAGACATTAATTATCAAGCCTCGAGTTCCTGAGCTGGAAGGCATTTTAGAAATGCAAAGTGTTATTATTGCTATTAATTTTATTAGATAGGCCTCATTTTCCTCCCCCATGTAAGGAAGAATTTAGGTGGATTTCACCTGAGTGCAAAGGGGCACGCTCAAAGGCCCTTTGCATTGCTTAAGTTATTTGGGAGGCTTCAAAGTTAGGCTTAAATGATTCATGGGAACAAGGATGGGAAGTTACTACCTGTGAGAAGCTGAAAATTCAATCAATCTTTTTGTCTTGTAGTACACATGATCTAGTACGTATACAGACACGTATGTACGCACAGACACGTGTGTGTGGGGGGGGTTAATTTCATTTTCAGTCTGAATACTTCTGAGCTGGTGTGTTTAGTCTTCTAGGATTTTGCCTGTAATTGCCATGGACACATGAAGGGGGGGAATGGGTATTTCTCGAGAGCATGTTCATAGAAAAAATGCCATTCAAGGGAGTAGGAAGGAAAAATTGTGTTTGACTATATTGTAGTCTGAAGTTGACCGAGGAAAAACATGAGTTGATGGTAAATAGATTTCACTCTATTTGAATTAATATCATTTGGGACAAAATTTCACTACTACTTTTCCTATGAAAATGAAACATTGTTATCTAGTAAAAATATGGAATTACAATGTTTGGAATTCTGTCATGCATGTGGAAAGGGAATTGTGGTTCTTTGTTGTTTTGTGGGGTCTTTTTTTTTTGTGTGTGATGGGGTTTTTTGGCAAAAAAACCCAACAGAGGGAGTTACTATATAGTAAGTAACTGCTTTTGGATCTGCAAAATGCCTTTATTTTCATAATCATGCTCAGAACTGAATATTTTGTTTTGATATATCAGAACAATCTCCTTTGGGTATTTTGTTTATTTGTTGGTAGGTTTAGTTTTCCTTCAGTTTTCTTTCTGTTTCTTTTACTTATGAAAGGGATGAAAGGTAGGAACATGAGTTGCTGTTTTGTCAATATGGGTTTGCACTTTCAGCACGTAAATATTTTCTCCACTTTATCCCCAACGCATACATATGTATTCCCAGTAGCAATCCCGCTTGCCATGGAAGTCAGCAGCCTGCAGTGTTTGAATCCAATCTGCTTTGCACTGGTCCATTCTGTCTTGATCAATAGGTGCCAGGGCACATATGCAAAGTTCTTAGAGAGTTTACAAAGCAAAGCATACACTTGAATTTGCAAAGCAGTAACATCGTTCCTTTGTGTAATATTAGAGGCAAGGAGATAAAATTGCCATCATTTCCATTTGCACCAGGGAATGGAGGGCGTTCGTAATCGTTTCCTTTTTATTGCTGGATATGAGGACGCTCAAGTCAGATGAAAGGGTAAGAAAATGAAGGTGGTTTTTGATGATCAGGAATGACATAGGCAAAGATACAGCAAACAGAGTGACGGGGACTTTATGGCGCAGTGAATGACGGGACCTCTGATCTCTGTGCCCACAACTTTGTATGATAGAAAAGGCAGCTGCAATCTGTTCCATTTAATGTGAGCTAAACACAGCCCTCGGGCTATTTGTAAGCTGCCAGGGAGCTTTGCATTGCACAAAGTTTGGGCACCTTGCTGAATTTCATGGCTGTAGCTGTGCTGCAGGATTTGACAGTTTAAAGGGTAGAAAAGGGTGAGAAGTTTCTTAAATAGCTTTCTGCCAAATTAAGAATAGTACCCATATGCAGGTCAAAACTGCTTCAGTGAATGGGGATTTCAAACAGTGGGTTCTTTGTTCCATTCCTTAAGGATAAAACTAAAAAGTGATTCTGTGACTGGGATGAAAAATGCCAGGAAAAGACCGGTGGATGAAGAAAATTACCGACACTAGCAGACACGCACAAAAACAAAAGCAAAAATCCCAGAAGGCCAGAGAGGACAGAGTATCTTTAACACAGAATCACCCTTTAAGAGCTTTCTGAGGGCCTGTGGGGATTTTGTGGTGGTTGGAGGGGTTTTTGGGTTTTACTTTACAGTGCCTTCAGAGTTGCTCTAGTTCATTAATTTTTAACAATTTATCAGTATGGGAAGATAAATCCCCTGCAGTCCCTTTTAATATATTTTCTTCTTTTCAAGTAAATGATTGATGAGTATCAATATAATTGTTCAATACAGAGTGGTTGCTAATGTAGGGACCCTATTGCCTCGGGGTTCCTACAATAGTTTATAACCCGGTGCAGATTGTCTGGTTAAGATCTTAAGTAGCCAAAGCTGTAAAAGTTTATGTGTATGTGTGGGCGGGAGAATAGAAAGAGCTTACGAGTAAGCAAGGCACATTTCCATTAATCATGTTGCTTTTCTTTGGGCTGCTGGATTGGGCAATACATTCTTAGCTGTGCAAGTTGGGTGGGGAAGAGTTTGTCTATGTTAATATTTGCCTCTGGAAAAGCAAAGGCCCCAAAGCTTTGGTCTTATGTGGACGGAGTCTCATCAAGGAGAAGGTGTGGTCTGCTGGTTGAGGCACAGATCAGGGGCTTGGCTGATCGGGGTTCTGTTTTCATTGCTTCTCTGGATTTGCTGTATTACACCAAACAGGCAGTTTGGTCACCAGCGTGAAGTATTGAGCTCCAGTGTGGCAGGGTGAAGGGTTGCTGCATCATATCGACTGTGCACTTCTGCCCAGGGGCTGGAGCTCACAGCCGCTCAAGCAGCCTTCCAGTGTTCTTCACACCACTAAGACTCCTTTCACTTTGGACACCGTCATCAGTATTGAATGGGAGTATTTCCTGGGGTCTCCAGGGACAGCCAAAAGCCCCTTTTGGTAGGTCCTGAACAGTCACAAAACAAAGACAGTCCCTGCTGTGATCTCAGCAGTTCAGGAGATAGGAAACAGATGGATACACAGACACAAGAGTGTGGAGGGAAGCAACAGAGACAGCACTGGCCAGGATGCTGGTGGGCGGGCTCAACACACCAGCCACTCAACTGCTGTCAAGTATTTTTTGGTTTCCTTTAGTATCTTGGGTCTTTAAGGAAGATGAACTGTAGAGATGCTGGGGGGTGTGAAAGATCCTGGCACCATTGTGGGGAAGCAAAAGATGAGAAGTAGGTGTGCAGGTCCCACCCAGACACCGCGGGAGGTGCCGCATCTCTAGGCTAGGTCGTTACAGCCCATGTGATATTAAATTAAATAATATGTGTTCTAATTGTTGTTGCTAGCTTTTAAAAGCAAAGCTGAGATAAAAAATCCTTGGACATCTTCCTAGACTGTTAGTTCTATGGAGATGCCAGTAGGGATTCTTGCACTTCAGATTTGCAACATGGGAATTGAAGCAAAAATTAAATAAATACAAATATTGTCAAATGTTTCTTTACATTTCCAGTACTTGTGTTTTTAAATTACTTTTAAGGACAGATCCGTGATAGGTTTTAAAAGTAGATTAAAAAAAAAAAAAAGAAACTCCCCAACAAAATAGAATTGAGTCTTGCATTTCAAAATCGGCATTAAATTCGTAAGGCAACCTATATTTTTAGTAAATAGGGGAAGTTTCTGTGGTGGTAAGATAACTCCTACAGCAACTCTGTATTTTGCACCGTTTTTCTAGGAAGAATTTGTTTTTCCCCACTAATACAACTGCTGTGATACGTATGCATAGTACTATTTGGCACTTCGGTGTTACAGCATTTTACATTTTCAGAGATGGGTATTGATTAATTCCTCCACATTTCATTCTTCTTTTAGCTTTTCAGCTTTTTTGTTCCACTTCTCTGAACGTGGTACTAAAACCCCGTCCCATTTTCCCTCACTTAAGGTCATCAAGTGAAGCCATGACTTTCTAGTTTCTGTGATCTGTACTGAGACCTCTAAACCAGGCTACCTCATACTGCTCAGAGGTGGGAAGTGATCTCATATGGGCAAGGGACAGAAGCAGAAACAACTTTATGGGTGGCAAAGGAAACACGGAAAAAATCCATTTGTGGGTACATATTCTCTCCAAGCAGATGAGGCAATTAAAGGAGAAAGAAATGCCAACAAAGGAGAAGCAGAGTCTACTAACATTTGCTCAGTGTGAATCTGATTTCTCTGTGGGAGTTATTTAAATTTACACCAGTGAAAGAGGCAGCAAAAGTGGCTTTCCACAGCCCGATGCCCCACATCTCCTCCTGCTGTAAATTAACCTGCTTTCCCAATGACTTCACTGCACTAACTCCCTGGAGCAATTGCTGAGATGACAGGACTAAGCGTTGGTGTCTGGTGCTGGTTCCCCAGACCTGGATCTGGACAGAGTTGTGGGAGTGATTAATTCCTCAATTCTCGTGTGGAGCTTTGCATGGACAAACAGCCCTGTTGGCTCATTTTGAGATGAATTGCAGAATTAGGACCTTGCAGTTTGCCTGGTAGGGAAGGGCAAGGTCGCTTCCCTCTTTGGAGATGCTTTTTGGAGAGGTCTAGATTACAACACCGTTCATTTTGTTTAAAGAAAAAAATGTGATCTCTGGAAGAAATACTGGAGTGGAAGCATCAGTGCACAGTTTATTGCACCAAAGTGCTAAAAAGCCCCTCCCAAACAATGCACCAGCCAGTAAATAAAACTATTCCCTTAGCCTGGAGCAGCAGAATTATTTGGGAAAAAAAAAGTTAAATCTTGCATAGATAAGCAATTGGCTTAGTTTAACCTTCCTAACCTTTGTTACACATCTGCTATGAGTGTCTTGGTTGTGCCATTGCCAGGGAGAGCCCGTGATGGATCGGTGTCCACCCGAGCAGCAGCATGGGCTTGAGACCCAGCGGGAGCCCCGGGCTCTGCAGCTGCAGGGGTGGCACAGCCGTGGCTGGGAGGCACCAGTAGCTCACTAGGGACAGTCACATTGAGCCCCTTCCAGCCTGATGAGGAGTTTGTGATATACAGAACCCAAACATGTATCAGTGCAGGGAAATGTTATAGGTTTATGAGGAGAGTGATTAAAAATGTATCAAAGAGGCTTGTAAAGCTTATGGTTCAAGTTAACTGTATGAAGTAAACAGCCTTTAAGTGTCTCCTGGGACTGTGACAGATAGTCTGTGGGTGTTACTGCAACATGGTACTAGTGATTGTTCTGGCCATCCCAAACTAATCACCATCTGTGTGTATGAGCCTCTTGGGAGCTCCTGGTTGTTGGACAATCATGGTTGTTAGCATTTTTAATCAGTTTCTGTGCAGCACAGATAGAAACCGTATGCTCCAGCCTTTATTTTCCCTACTCATAGAGAATTACTTATTACAGCACTAAAAAAGGGGATGTGGGAGTTGCTGCTAATTTCAGAGGGTCGCATTCACCTCGTGCACCCAGTCATGGTGACATTTCCCTCAAGGTTCCCTGGCCCTGCTCTGGAGCGCTGCGGTAAGAATTATGCTCTTGTTTTGCTGCTGGCAAGGTGGATTGAAATGCAAGTCCTTGGCTCTGCCCGGCAAACACCCCTCCTCCTCGTGGCCATGCTTCCTGCCTGACTCAAAGGCACTGACACAAATGCATAACATTCGGGATCACGGCTGGGGAGATGTAGTTGGGGGGTTTATTGTCCTTCTTGGTAGTAAGAAATAGCTGCTGAAGTAGGAAGAACCAGAGCAGATCATTGCCTGAAGCAGGAGACTATGTGCAGTTGAAGTTATAGGCCCTGGGAGAGTTCCCAGCTGTACTTGCCTGGCTGTCGATGGAAGAGACACTGCAGGCGAAGATGGCTCTGAGAAGTGGAGGGGCAAAACAGAGAGGGAAAACGATGGCTTAGATCCAGGCTCTGAGGAGCAGGGTCGATGCTAAAAGAAAAAGCTCTTCTCTCATTCTGTCCTGAAGTGCAGCTCATCTTGGCAATTAATCCTTGAAGAATTAAAATCTGGGGGCCTGGATCCACACTCTACAGTCATTTGACATCTGTGCAGGGTGGCTGGAGAAGCGCTGCCGTGCCGGGTCCGCTGGAGCTTTGCGCAAGCGGTACCGGCTCTTCGCATGTGAGGCTTCTGGGAGCCCAGCGTGGAAAGTGCTGAATTGTCAAACTTGGCATCAACTCTAGTGCCCCCTTGTCCCCATCTCCCTTCCCCAGCCCCAGATTTAGCCATTAAGTACCAGACAAAGGGCTGTGAATGTGCTGAAGAGAAGACTGTTACTGTGCACTGGAGGTAAAGAGAAGAGAGGAATAGCGACCAGGCTAAATTCCCTCTCAGAAACAAGCTGGAGTTCTTGCCTTTTTTTGTTTTCCTCATCAATGCTGCCATCAGTTATCTTGAGCTCTGCTCTCCTCTTCTTCTTTTAAAGGACTTGTATCTGGTTTCTTATTAATTTTCCATTAGCCCCAAGGGTGTGAAGCCACGAGGCAATGTGCTGCTGGTGGTTTATTATTAGTTGTTGTTGCTATGTCCGAGCATCTGTGTGAACAGGAGCAGATTTTGAAGAGCAATTTTCTGGTGCAAAAGCAGGTGGTCTTTTTGAGTGGAGGGTAAGCTGTTCTATGCATCCTTTGGGTGATGACTCTGATACATTTATTCATGCTGATGTGACCAAACAGTTAATTTTCTCCAGTCCCGTCTCTAAATTGCGTACAGTCTGACACAAAAGAGTGTCGTAGTTGGTACCATACCTGCAGCATTGAAAGGCAGCTTGTGGTCTCTCTGGTGTCTGTAGTCCCAATTGACAAGTAATTTCTGTTTATCTGTTGTCAAAAGGGACAGTTGTATGTGATTAGGGGTATATTGATTATCTGATTTAAAACACAGATGTTTCCATGTATACTGTGCTGTGGCACCGGTCTCTCTCAAAGCACCGCTTCGCTCCTCGGCATCGTGCAACAGAGTGGATTTTGCACTGGTTTGGGTACGATTCTCTATTGCTGTCCTGCAGCCTGCCTACCCAAGGTGGTAGGATTTGTAGAATACTATAGAGTCCATTTAGGGTCTGAAAACTGCTGCCAGGCAGGTCCTATCACTGACACCGTATGGAATCACCTTTACACCAACCTATGAATTCTTTCTGGAGTGGGCAGAGTGTTGAGAATTTGGAGAGTTAATGGCCCAAGTGGGTTATAAGATGCATAATCACCAGCGCTGTGTCTCAAATGCACGTGTCTTTATCTGTGAGCCTGAAAGATCATTCTGGTCCTGTGCGAAATGAAAAAAACCAACCCTTTAACTGCTTCATATTAACTAACATATTAGAGTCCTTGTGACGTTATCATTGTGTCCACACTTGAAAGCACTTTGTCGATTATAACAGAACATGCTTCCAGCTGCTGGTAGCCCAAGTGTGTTTCTAAATTCATCACTGCTCAGAAAGCAGGAGGAGATCACTCTGAGTGCAGTCTGGACTTGCAAACGTGCTTCTCCTGGAAAACAACAGGGCACAAGCTTGGTCGCTCTCCCAGTGCAAAGCGCGGTGCGTCGTCTTATAAAATTAAGACTGTTTTTTTTAGTAAAGTGGCTGAGTCTGGCAACTCCATTCCCTTTGTATTTCCCTTCCAGTCAGAGAAGGTTTGCCTCCACACAGAGGGGAAGGAGAAGAGTCAGACTGGGAGAGGAACAGACCTTAGTGGTGAAGTGCCAGTCTGAAGAATGTGAATGGCTCTTTGGCCTGACTGGGTGTATCAGCAAATACATACTGCTCTCTTGCATCCATTTCAGATCTAGACTAACGGAGGAGCCCCTCCCAAACTTATACAGGCCACTTTAAAAGTTTAGATAGCAAAGATTTGTCTTCACGAGTCAATTAAAGAGTGCCAGAGGCATTCCTAGGCATTTGAATAAGGTTGTACAAGGTGTTAGGATGGTCTTTCTGCTGTGTCCTACACATTCCTTGCATGGAGGTTGCACATAAGGTTGTACAAGGTGTTCCACTGTGTCCTACACGTTCTTTCCACACAGTACAGGAGGCAGGCAGGGTTCCAGGGATGGTTCTCAGCCACTCCACACCAGCTCACCCCACTGCGTGGGAGCTTTCTCAGATACATTTAATTGACTTGCATAGAAACAAATGTCTGCTGCTACCTCGTATGCCCTCACATGCTGGGCAGATATGTCTTTGCAGAGAACTTTTTGTAGAGACCTGGGTGGGTACCTGGGTTTCTAGAATAAACTGTATTTTAGTTGGCATAGGAAGGCAGGACCTGACCTGTCAGCTGTTGGCCTTCAGGGAAAATTCCACCTTGTGAAGCCAGTCCATGTGCCAACAGATGGTAAAACCTGAAAACAGCCTGCTCAAAGTGGTTGTGGAGAACCATTAAACCTAAATGCGTTTTTGTTACAGTTATTTTTACCTCTGTACTCCTTTTCCTAGGTTATGATTACAGTGTAGCAGGCCTGATTCTTCTGTCAGTATTCAGACAAAAGCAGAAGGACTTTTATGGGAATTAGGACCCACCAAGTAGGTCCAAATGCAACCAGCCGTATCCAGGTTGTCTGTAGCTACACGTACCTCCCATGAAAGACTGTATTTGTAATGCTGGGTGTCAGACCTGTATCACTGCAAGAAGGAATTTATGCTATCCTGTACTTCTTCCAATTAAGCACTGGTGGCTGCTGCTGCTGCGACATGTACTGATAAATGGATGTGGCAGGATCGACTGCGAATGTTTTGGCAGCAGCCCTCCTTCAGCTAGCTATTAACTTTATTTTTTAATATGAAATTCAGGCACTAAATCCAAGGAAAAAAAAGCATACATAATGTAGGTTAATTAAAATGCCTGTAAATGAACAGGTGACAGGTGTCGAGCCCCATGACAACCACAACTGGAGAAATGAAAGCGCAACAGACTATTAGGATTCCTGTGTTAATCAGGTAATAGTAACTTGGGTAATTACAAAATCATATGAAATCTTTTTTAAATCCCAAACCTCATTTATAGCCTTTTGGAGATAAAATATAAAATGTAGAGTTTTAATCCAAAAGGACTCTCTCTTCTCTGGAGCTCTCAATCTCAGATTTCTTCCATGGCTGACACAATTAAGGGTTGGGTTTTCTTCTCTCCCCTCTCTTCAATTTTATTTTAATTAAGAAATATTAAGTTAAATGCCACCAAAGACTTTGAGTTTCTATCTCTTTGGCAGGTATTTGGTAGTCGCTTATGTGTCCCGAGGCCTTTTTCTTTATAACAGGTAGAACCTGTCGTGTGCATCTGTTGGGTCTAAGAGGTGGAATTCATTTTTGTGCTGAGAAATCAGCACGGGGTATGTGTGAGATGAACCTGGAACAGACTGGAGGCTGCTCTGTCTTCCCAGGGGCAAATTACACTGCAGATGACTAAGAGGACTTCTGATTAAAATCTTTATCTTATGAATATGAGCAAAGGTGGTGATACTATTTCATATCTGATATGCAAAGTATGACAGTTACACTCCTAAGACAATACACCATTCTCACAGCCTTTCCCATGCTGAAAAGCCCATGCAGATGTTGTTTCCCAAGAAAACACATTGAACCCTCCTGAGGAGATGCTTATAGACGTTCCCTGTCTGCTTCTTGACTTTTACCCTGTAACCAGGGTCTCAATCTGAAGTAGAAAGTTTATCAGAGGTGTTAAGTGACTTGCCCAAGGTGATTAATACAAATCAGTAGGAAAATGAAAAATGAAACCTTACAGACTTTTGCTGTAATTACCAAGGCACAAGCTTCTCTCTGGATCTGTCAAAGAAAAAAAGAAAAAATGTTGGCTGTAATTAGGGCTTGGAGCTAGTGAGTCTGCTGTGAGAACCTGTGCTAGGGTTCACTCTGAAGGATCCTTGGAGGCTAATTCAGCACCTAGCATATAAGAAATTTTCTTCTGTTTGTTTTTGGGTTTGGTTTTTTTGTTTGTTTGGGGTTTTGTTGTTGTTGGTTTTTGATTGTTTTTGTTTGGTTTTGTGTTGTAAAATCCAGATATCAAAACTGAAAAACATTATTTTTCATCCTTGTCCCTGCAATAGAATTTATTGCCCCTGGGCTATAGACAGCCAGATAAATAGAAACAGATTTTTTTTTCTTTCTTTCTTTGACTTGGAAGATGAGAACACGTTTTGTACATTCCTAAGTTGCAGCCAACACAAAGGTCTTTATCTTCAAGGAAATTGGTGGTTTCATTCTCAGTAATACCCCACAAACCCAGACAGTGACAAATTTCCCAGCTTTACCCTCATACCAGGAAGATGATGGCATTCACCTCCCATCAAGAAGAACAAGGGGAGCTTCCCTCCCTTTCCCTTTTCTGGTCAGCACTGTTTATAAATTAAACAAAGAAAAAGATGGAGCTTTATTTTAGGAAGCCTTTGGACCACAAGTTGTGTTCTGGATTAAAGGTCACGGTGGGAAATCTGCCAAGGTTTCCCCTCCCTACTGCTACTAATTGTCACTGCTCCAATGGAAAAAAAACAACAAAAAGAAAAAAACAAAAAGAAAAACAACAAAAAACCCAGAAAACTAGATTAGGGGGAAAAAAAATAAAAGCACTAGTCAGAATAATGAGGAGAAAACGGAAATCAGGCTTCATCTAGTGCTTGAGATATACCCTACATAGACGCTATTGAATTCTACCCACCTCTGTGCCAGCCTCCCCTAGGCATGGTGGACAGTACTTATTTTGTTTGGGGTTTTTTCCCCTCCCTCTCTCACTCTACCTCCTTCGGTGTTTTTATTCAGGCACAGCAGGCACCAAAGTGAATGCTGACAAGCACTGGCACACTGGGGGAAAAAAAAAATAAGGGGGGGGGGGGAAATTGCTGCCACTCCCCCAGAGACGTCCATTATGTCTCCAGAGCCCTACGTTTTGCAACATAAAAGCATAATCAAAAGAAATCATGCTTCAACTCAGTCAGGGACAGGGCAGAATAGTCCATTTAGCTTTATCCTAAAAAAGAAAATAATTGGACCAAAATTCATTTGAAATAGGAGCAGGAAACAGTTTGTTTGCAATCTATTTCCTCTGGAAAACAGCAAACCCTATTAAATCCTCTTTGGGAGCTATTTATTTTGGAAACAAGTTCAACATTCTGCAAGCAGCACACGCACGCAGAAGAAGTTGTAGTGGAGTGTAATCTTTGGAGGAAATGTCCGTGTTTATCTACATTGTAGTTCCAACCAGCTCCCAGAAAAACAACCCTTCCACATCTTTAGTGATAGGCTTGGCTATTTCTAGCACACTGCATCCCATCCATAGACCCCAAATGATAAACCCCTCGGTAAGAGTTGCAGGTGTGAGGTAGGGAAACCAGCAAAACCAAAGTGTTCTTCCTTGGCCTCCTTCCTGTTCTTCTCCCAAGGAACTTTTCCGCTGTGTTAGCTTTCCTGCTCTTCTTGCCTCACCAACCTTGCAACCCCCCTCCAAATCCCGTTATACCACAGTCTGTATTCTTAGTGGTTTTTCCCCTGCACTGTCGCGTGGCGTCCGTGCGAGTGGGTGAGCTGAGGAGATGGCACGTAGCACACGGGCACAGTGGAGCTGAGCCTTCTGTTCCTGCCGTGTGTCTTGACAACAAGTCTTCTCCACCTACTAGAAAATCCTCCCACTCACAGCTCTGCTCTGGGAGCTGCACCCCACTCACCTGCTTCACTCCCTTTCCCCTGAACAGAAGGAAAACACACGAACCCAGAGGGGAATCTCAAGATGAAACCAAAACAGAAATGCTATTAGCTTTCATCCTGTATTTCTGAACACTCCTTGGCCGTGGAGACTCCTCACTGTAGCTTTCTTTTACCTCTCCATTCCACGGTCAAAACACAGTAGGATCCTCAAGTGAATAGTTATGATGAATAATTTTCAGCTTGCACGTTGTGTGTGAGCAATCTGGGAGTATTTGATGTCTGAGATTCACCCTTCAAGCTTTGCTGCTGATTTGCAATTGGACAGGACCTCACAGCATTGTCCTGCTTCTCATCTAAGGTCAATGTTAGTGCCAGACACAGAGACACCCCTCACTGGACTTCCATGTTTACTCACATTAGGAGGGTTTAATCAATACTCCTCAGTGTTGGCCTCAAATTCATCCTCTGGTGATCACAGGTAATCAATTTTCCATGTCAGTTTGGCTCGATGCCTCATTCCAGTCAGGGGTTTTTTTCCCCTGAGGTGTGTGAGTGCTGAGACCTTTGGATACTTTTGGCACCCCCTTGCCTAGGAGGTGTCACGCAGCTTAATGCCCCCTTTGCTTCTTCACACGTGGGAGATGTGGGGACCTTTGTTGCTGAGTCTGTTCAGGTGCTGGGTGACATAGGTGTGTACCCTCCATCCAAGACTGCTAGAAAGCATCCACCTAAGAGCTTTCCTTCTCTTCAAGCCTTAACCACCTCCCCCCCAGTTTTGCCGTATCTGTTGGGATAAGATTAACCACCTATTTAGATATTTGCATTCCTCTTAGCCACCTCCTTCTTTCTTCACTTCCCCGATCATCTTCTTTCTCCACATTAATTTCTCTTTATATTTAACCTTTAGATTTTGGTGAAAAGAGTATAATGTGTCTCAGCAGGATAACATTTGATTTCTGCTCACAAGAGAGGGTCTTATTATACTTCCTCACAAAGTGCTTCTGATTTATGAGCTCTTTCTCACTTAAGGGTTAAGTATGTTATCTCCTAGCCCAAATATCCGATATTAGCCACAGAGCTGATTACCACTGTTTGTATCACTCATTGGGATCCTTAAATAAAATGGAGAGCAGCTTGTTGGAAATCCTCATTTCATTGAAAAGCATGGTTTAACTTTAATAGGGTTTGCATATATATCGTAAATCAGCTCTGAAAAAGGAGGGCATATTTTTTTTTTCTCCATCTGATTGTTTTACACATTTCAGCAGTGTGTAAAAACACAGCCTGTCATTGTTAATTTTAACCAAAGGGAATTACTTCTTGAAAGGCTGCAGTCGTGATTAAATGGAAAAGGTGATCAGTAGTGTAAATTTGGAGCTGATTAAATGCCGTCAGCTCAGATTCCGTATGCAAAAGAGATATGGGGATTAGGCTGGCTGCTTTCACCACACAGACAGCATGAGCTCTTAAGCACACCTAATGCAGGAAACTTCTGCAGCAATTTGTATTTTAGCACCAGGGCAAGCCCAAACTCTGCAGTTCATGGATGGACCTGATCCTCCCTTCCAGTGGTACGGAAAGCAACTCACTTGGTCTTTCCTACTCCCATGAGACTGGCATGGCAATAAGAAGCAGTCTAGGCTTTGCAGCTTTAGGAAATATGGGGTCTTCCCAATGTGAAAGGTGAGTTTTGCAGTCCTGAGGAGCTTGGGATACACTTCTTTGTGTTAGGGAAGCCTAGTCTGGACACGATGGGGTAGTCAGAGACTTAGTCAAGTGGAAATGTCCTGGAGCTACTCTTAAAGGATGTATTTAGCGTCAGATCCAAAAAACGGTTTGGGGAACTAGACCATAATGCTTGGTTGTTCATAGTAGACATCACAGTTCTAGGAGATATGCGTATAGGTCTGTGCATGCTGCAAGGAGCGTTGATGTTATGGGTAGAGAAGGGAACTGAGTTGCCTTGGGATTGTACAATGCTGGATATGCTGGACAGAACTGAAAAATTATCCTGCAAATCTGACCTCACGAAGAGCACCGTAAAGTTCAGAGTAAGGTCTGTATTGTTCCCAAGAAGCTACAGTGGGAAAGTGGTGATGGAAGAGGGTTGCAAGACTGAATGAGAATGACCCCTCCTTAGGTGCCCTACATTTTTAATTATGACAATATGTTTACAGAAAATTTCTCAGACCTACTGCAACTTATTCATAATTTATATTTAAAATAATACAGTATTTTTCCAATGCTATGGACTGCAGACTTCACATTATCACATGCAATCAAACCAACAGAGTGGTGAGGGAATAAAGGCAGAGGTCTAGTTGCTGAGATCCAAATCCCTCTTGATTAAAAGCCTTCTGTGGTTACTTTGGTGGTTTTCTCACAGCACGGAGCAGTTAACCAAAGCCAAGAATTTCACCCCCTTTTAGTTTATTTTATTTTTTTTTCTTCTTTTCCAAGGTACATATTCTCAGACACTGCCAAGCTGATAGGCTTTTATTTCATGCATAACTAAAGAAGCAGCACTATTGTAAAGGAAGTCGGTGTGCAGCTGATATGTAGAGTAGAACTCACTTGAATTGAAAAGCAGTTCCCATTTTTTTGTTTTGTTTTGTTTTGTTTTTCTTTCTCTTCTTTTAAGGAGGGGGGGAAGAATTGTTTTCAAGCATTATTAAGCTTTTTTTTTTTCCTCCCAGAAGCTAAGAAAGCCATCTGTGAAAACCTGTTTGCATGTTTGTTTTCTACAATAAAATGCAAAATACTTCTTCCTGTTAGCGGATTATGCCATATGTCACTCCCTGTAACAAAACCAGCATGTTTATTAATGAACCCAATCAGAGGCAAGGATTTAGAATGATTTAAAGGAACTGGATTTTTACTTCAATATTTTAGTGTAGAAAAACTTCTGGTCTGTTGTTAATGTTGTACTTGGAAAACCCAAGCTTTGTTTTTTATATGAATTTGCTATATTGGCAATGGAAAGAGAGCAGGAGGAAACTCTCTGGGAAAAGAAATCACACTGCGATCCCTATGTTCTGCATGTGTGAACCCCCAGCTGATTGTGATCAGCAGTTTATATGTGATTAATATTTAATTTGATTGGTATAGTTTTTTCTCCAGATAAGCTAATTAAGGAACTTGATGGAAAGGACACCCTTGTGCATTAATGTAGCAGTGTTTTGGTTTCTGTAGGGCAGACTAAACCTTCCTGAGTTACAGATGAGATAAATTCCATTTTCTCAAAGTAGTGAAGAGACCTCAATTCCACCGCTGTGGTTTCTTGTCCCCAGACTGCCTGAAATTTGGGCTTGGATGATTGTTGCTATGCTGAGAACTATTCCATACACGATAAGGGTGATTGTGATAGATGCAAAGAGAACTGGAGAGCTTTTATTTGCTCCTTCAGATGTCAGTAGACTCTGCCTACTGAGAATCCAGTTCCATTCCTGGGAGTTTTTGACTTCTCAAATAGACAAGGTTTCTTATCAGAAAGGGTTCAAAGCTTGCTTTTGCACATGGACTTCAGCATGCCAATCAATACTTGTTTTATCTTTCAACTCTAATACTGCCCTCACTGATTTAGATCTTGTTATTGCAGAGATCAGCTCAGGCACTTGGTGCTGATGGAAAGGAGATGGAGCATTTAACCTCAGGCTGGGATTTCTCCTGTTGTTTCACCCAAGCCATAGCAGCGTTCACAGAAGGGTATTTTAGGTTGCTGTGTGAGGATGTTTTGTCCCTTCTAAGTTTACAGTGAATGCATGTTGGTTTTTCTATGTGTTTTTTGGAATATTCCAACACCTTGCAAAAGTGTAAAAGAAGCAATAGCCATCTGATTTTTCTTATGGGCTTCCAGGATAATCATTAACAAAGGGTGAATGCCAGGTCTGTTCTCCAGCACCAGACCACTGCTGGAAATGGATCCATAGAACTACATTTCTTAATGCTGAAGTTCTTACGCCAAGACCTGACTGGCCACTTACAAGGGGGATAATCACATTCACATCTTCAAAATTCATGTCTTAAGGCAGGAAAAGGTGTTCATTAGCTCATTAGATGTCTTTTCTAATCCAAACGATGAAAGTTTTCTCTGTGTACTTTGTGAAGACCAAAGGAATGAAATTCTGTTTAACATTCCTGTAACTTTCTTAGGTCTATTGAAAGGCTCTATAATTTAGTGCCTTTCTCAAAGGCATGATTCATCATGGAAGAAAGCACAGAAAAATAAAAGTGACCTTTTTGAAAGGTCAGTTATGTTTATGCTTCAGAGACAGTCATGAGTACAGGTTTGAAGGAAGATGAGGTTGTCCTAAAATAGCATTCCATTAATTGTTTAATCAGCCCATGCTTGTTATAGATTTGGCATATTCTGTAGACAAATCAGGTCAGAGGTAACAAGTGATATAAAAAAGCAGGAAAAAAAAAAACAACCAACCTACTGAGCTTTGGAAAACATGCTTCTTACAGGAAAAAAAAAATCTGAAACAGAAGCTAACTCCTCAAATCTGGAAAATCAGTAACCTGACAGGGTTTCACAGGCAACCTCAAAGCCTGAGATTCCTGGCTTCCCACCCAACTGCTCCCCAACAAATATATCTCAGCCTAGCGACTGCCTTTATTTTTCTCCTTTTTTGTTAGCATGTGTCTGTTGTGCAAGTGATCTTTGTTATCTCTTTGGCTGCAGAACTTCAGTTAGGGCCTGTATCCCAACCCAAAAAATGCTATCTCCAGGGAGGGTGCATGGGACTGCAGTAGCCTCCCTTCACCTATCATAACTATGTTAAACCATCACGTTACAGCCTTCACCTTTAGAGGACTCCTTCTTGGGAGCTTAAATAAAATGCATTTGAGTTTGTGTAAGCAAATCTGAGCAGTGTCATAGAGGCTGGCTATACTTTTAAACAAAAAATGTTGACATCGTGATTTTAGTAGACGTGCCTTGGAGGAGAATGTCTATGGATTACAGGAGATCTGAGAGAAAGAATGGTCATGAAGAATTTTATTCATATATTGTTTTCAGCAACAGGGAAGCATCCACTTCTCTGCTGTCTGCTTAAATGCCCACCAGCTTATTTTTCTTCTGAATGCGCCAGCCCTGACCAAGCTCTCCCCTCCCAGCGGGTGCTGGAGCTTTGCCTCTGAATGCTTCTGCTGCACCATCGTGATTTCTGTTCCAGGCACCTGAACTTTGTCAACTCTCCAGTTTATTTTCCCAAATGAGAAATGAGCTGGCAGCCCGAGGTGTGGCTAAGGAAGTAGCTAATTCCTAAGGGCTGCTGTTGAAAATGGGGAACGTGCACAGTCATTTCTCTTGACCATCAGAGCTGAGCGATGGTGGCATAAAGCAGGATGCCTTTTGCATCTCGTGCATGGCAAAGCAGTGTTGTTATTCTGGCTGCATAGCTTGGCTTGTTATTGAGCACATGCTTTGCAGATTAGCCTGTTTGTATAGCCAATCGAACATGTGCTCCATTAAAAATTAAAACATCCTGTTTTAAGGATGGAGCAGGAGACATCAGCTGCCACTGTGTAGCAGACATGGAAGGCCCCCAGAGCCCATTACCATAGGTTACAGCAAATGTTAATCAGTGCCAATGCAGTTAAATAATGCAGTTCGTGCAGATGGCAGCTACTACATCTACTCACAGATGTGTCCTCGAGTCCCTGAGGTTGCTGTATCACAGGAGTTGTCGGGAACAGTCAGATCTGATGCTGACTGTAGGTATCACCTTTGTGTTTATGCCATATATACCAGCCAGAGGAAATACAGCAATCGATAGGACTGAGGAAAGAGTTCAGAAACACACTGGAGGGTAGCATGAGGCTGTACCTGAACTCAAATAAAACAATAAGGAAATCTGTATCCTTCACAAGTTGTTGTTTGGTTTTGTTGGTTTGGGGTTTTTTTTTGCTAGGCATGTTTACCTTCTGCACATACAAATCAGCGTCTTAACATCATTAAAGAGCTCAGCTTTTGAAGTCGTGGATATTTGTGATCATTGCATATCATTATAGTCATTCAGTGTGTATGGGAGGGCAGAAAAAAGGTTATTTGCCTGCAAGCACCAGTCAGACTTCATTTAGGGGTTTTGTATTCTTCATCTCTGCAGAATTGACTCTGCAGCTGCAATTATAACCCTGTTCACATCAGTCTCTAGGTCATGATACAGTGCAGGTGTTCTCTGCCAGATTGCCATATTGTCCTACCTCAGATGAAGTAGTTTATGTACCTTTTCAGCTGTTTATGCACAGTATGTGTGTTTAGGAAAAGGCATGTGCAAATCTATATGACGTGCAAGAGATTGCAGATGAAAGTTGTGCTGTAATTATAAATGTTTTTTCCAAGACATGTCATGCTGTTCAGGGTGTAGTAAAAGGAAAAAAAACATTTCAAGGCAAGAAGCTAAAAAGCATATTTTTACTTTTTTTTTTTCTTCCCCCCACACCCCCCCTACATCTTAAGACATCTTTGTCTCTCTTTGTATTTCAAGTCTGTCTCACTGGTAAATGTTCTTTATCCCAAAACTGTGGATTTCTTAGCTTATAATGTCTCCCTTTTTAAAAACAGGTTCTGTATATTGTGGTCTGGTGGACTAGTTTGAAAAATGAAACATTTTAATCCGTTTAAGCGCTTAGCTTTTCTTAGCTTTTGCTTAATTCATTGAGGATATGATGATTAGATATCAGTTTTCTAAAATACATAGATCTGAGGTATTCCCATCTCCCTGGGACTTCACCATTACTTCTGGTGCAAGTGTCTTGTCTACATTGCAGAGTGTTTAATGCTCATTGTTAAAATGTCTTCATCTGTGTTTTATGTAGAAGACCAGCTAGAAACCAACCATCTGCAGTGAGCCTTGGGTTGAGATATTTGGTTGTTATCACCATCTGATTTCTTGAACGTGCCATGGGACTGTCATCCTTCACCCTCCTGTGCTGTTTCCAGTCGCACCGTGTGGCACACCACGGCCACAGCCTGTCTTTTGCAAAGAGCTATGGGCAGGGTTGAAAACTGTACGAGTGCAGGGAGGTTGGTATAGAGATCTAAGAGCATAATGCATTTTGGTTGTTTAAATTTAGTTCTCAAGGCTATAAAATGGGACTTGGGGCTCATGGGACTCATTTTTTCCTCAGTAGTTTCATCTTTTAACCATTAATTGTCAGATATGCGGTGTGGGATGAGCGTTCTGCTGTGACCATGCTTCTGTCAATTAATAATGGAACGTATCCAAAGTTTATCTGTAGCAATCATTCATACCATCTGGCAATACAAATTAGATGAATTTGAAAGCAGTCTACAAACAGGCATGTTGTTCTAGAGGCTGCCATAATTACATCTATCAAATAGAGAAAGGAAAAAAATGTATTTAATGCATTTTTAAATAGTGTGTTGAGATCAATATCCCCTTGAGAGCGAGCTCCATTTCCAGAGCGCAAGGGCGGCAGCACAGTTGCGTAGCCTTCCCGTGTGCTTGTAGCAGCAGTGCTCCCAAGGAGAATGAGCCATTTTTGGGACTGAGCAGGGGATTATTTTTCTTGCCTGTTCTGGCCCTGGCCTCATTCCCAAGCCTGACAACAGCAGTGCCAATTAGTAACAGACTGGGGACTGGCCAGAGATGACAACGAACCAGTCACAGGACAGAGAGAAATGTTTTAAATGAGCCACTGGATCAAAGTGAAGTAAAGAAGTTGTTTACATGTGCAGAAGATCGCAGTCTTACTGTATTTTATAACATTTGAAGCCTGATTAATACAGTCTAAGTTTATGGTCTTGGCCCATCCTCCCCCATGTGCATGGATACCCGTGTGATAGAACCACTTCTGGTTTTCGCGGTGTTTGCACAGACTGGAGTGGCAGTGGATCCTCTCGGCACCATCAGGGGAGTCTTATGGCTTGGACTGTTGTTAATGGGCCACTTGCGGTTGTTGCACTGACGTGGATTAGGATGCGCAGCCCTCCAGCATCTTGGGTACCATTCCTGCATGAGGGTGCTTTGAGCCCCCAGACTCGCTCCAAACGCTCACGGGGGTGGGTCATGTATGTGCTGACAGCTTTTACAGCTCCTTTGCCGTAACTGCCTCGGCGTGGACAATCCATGCAGAGATGTGTTAGGACTTCTGCTTTTGGTCACTTCTTTCCCTAAGGAGAGTTCAGGCTTGAAGAAGGTTGGCAGCCTCTTCTGCTGAGCGGTGGCCACAGGTGAGCCTGCTTTGGTGCCTCCTTGCCTGACTAAGCTGAGTTACTCAAGGTGTTGGTCTCCACACATAACCCGTGCCCATCTCTCTGAGAAGTCCATCTCATTGCCACTGTATCAGATGTAAAATCAAAGAAAAGACCTGGAAATGAAAGAAATGTGAAATACAGTTTATTCTCATAATTATGGGTGAAGAATTGTACTGTATATGTCTATTCCCTCAGTAAAGCAACTGTTCTGCCCTTAGAATGTTATTTATAGCCTATTGAAGGTAAACAATCCTGGCTTCTTTCATATTGCTGCTACATTGTCACTGAGTTTAACTACAACTGGATCAAGAAAGCTGTTTGCATGTCAGTTTTACTGATACAAGACACATTTTCCTTGCTATTTCTGCTAAATAATCTCTGCCTAGTTTCCTGATGAACCGTTTTCTAAGTTTGTTTGAGTTTCAGTAGAGGAGTGAGTTGTTATAATGTGCAAAACCATTGGCAATCTTAGAGTCATTAGCTTAACGGCCTCTGTGATACGGTTTGAGGTTACTGTTTGATTTTGTGGGTTGTTTTTTCCCTCTCTCGGTATTTATTCCCTGACAATTTTCAATGCTCTATAAATGGTTCAACATCAGGATTCGGATGTGTGTGATGAATTTCGGTGTTTTAAAGCTCATAGGGTGTTTGCAGAAGTTTAATCAATAGTTTGAGTTATCCCCCTCCTTCACTGCTACCAGTCTGACAAGTTTGTGGTTGACTGTGATGGCATTTCTATTTACCTGGTAGACCAGCTTGTATCACAGTTATCACTGTACGTATAAAACTAATGTTTTGGTCCTTTTTAAAATGAATTTTACTGCTTCTTCTTTGACATAGAGCGATAGCAATATTTCTGAAGCAATTATTCTTAGCTGATGAAAATCTGTGGCGATTGGAAGATTATCTCTGATTTAATATACAGAGTGGCTGAAGAAGTATTGCACAAAAAACTCTGAGACATCCAGTATGTTGTGTGTGAGCACAGAAATCAGTAAAGCTGCTAAAGAACTGCTGTTGCTGACCAGATGATCCTGTGATCGGTAAGATGTGATTAACTGTTGCTGTAACCCTTCCCTGAGGAGCCTGCTGAGCCCAGGTCTGACCCAGTGCACCCTCTTTCCAGTGAGAAAGCTGCAGTATCCATGGCAAAGGTATTTTAGAAAAGCCTGGGAACAAAGCAGCTGAACAGACTTAACTTCTCTCCTTCTACAATGTGCAGGTGTCTGTTCTATTTAGGGCCCTGATCCCGTATCACTGAAGTCAATTACAACCTTTTTACTGATTTCCGTCAGCAGTGAATCAAGCTGTAAAATCTTATGAAACGTTCATTGTTATGTTATCTGTCTAATTTCTGAAGAGGTGGAGTTACTCTGTGATTCTACACGAGTGCTGAATGTCTCTTATGTCTCCATTGGTGTCATACTTTATGATTTGCCGTGTGTTTTACAACCAGTAACAAAAGCGTGATTGGAAATAGGCCCCATTAAGCTTGTTTGCAGTTATCGAATGCATTTTGGAAGGGGTTTTCACTGCTTTTTTTTTCATTAGGGATTTAAAGAGAAAACAAACTGGTGATGTGAAAAACATTCCTTTCCCTCAATTCCTCTTAAGCGAAGTAGTTTAGTCTACATCTGTTTCTGTTTCCTATTTGGGAAAAAAAATAAATAAATAAAAAAACCCCCCACAAAATAAATAAAATCAGTGATTTCCATTTGCCAAAAGCACTCCTGCAGTACTGAAGGTGTGATATTAAGCAAACTATTTTCATTAGGTCAAGCCTAGCATGACCTAGCTTGCTGGTAAGGCAAGCCATTGGTAATAATTCAGAGGTGTCCCTGCAAGGCTAAGTTTCTTTCTTCAAAACTTTTAAATTTCCATCAATTAGTTAAAAAACAAACAAGCAAAAGTTTAATATTTTTATATTTGCTCCTCCATGAAGGTGTGAAGTAATTTATGAATTTTAGTTATGTGTATAACATATAGATGCATATGCACACACATACACGTATGCAATATAAATACATAGATACACACATCTGCATGTATGTAGTTGCATGCAATTTATCCACAAACTTTGATTTATTCATTTAAAATGTCTCTTTAATAATTATGTTTTTAGATATGAATGTAAATGCAATCTTCATGTGGTTGGACACTTGACCATGCAGTTCCAGGAGACTGTCAGTGTACTCGTTAGTGGTTGCTCTCCTATAAGTGTGTATATATATCTTAAGCACTATTCTCAAAGGCTTCAAGATGCAACCAAACTATAAATAATCTCTTTTTCCTGGTAGGAAGTCTCATTCTCAGATAATCTGTATTAGAGAGTTTCAAAATTAAATTAAGAACTGGTCAAAACTTGGGCAAGGATCTCAGGATTTTACTCCTCATTTGTATGTACGTAGCAAAAGCATATATTCAAAAAATTATATTGCACTGGGAATTCACAGCTTCAAGGTGACTTGTCAGAGATGATGGATTCCTTAAAATCCCTCCTATTCTTTCATCAGCAAAATAGCTGTTAAGTTTTTAAGGTATTAATCTCATATGTGCATGGCAGTGTTGTGCTGCTAGGTGAAAAGGTTTAACTGTTTTTCACTCTTTAAGCATCGCTGTCTTATCTTCAGAGCTAACTCGGCATGTCTGAAGTCCTGGAAAGCAGGTGATTGATCAAGGAATTTAGGAATCGGCTCCCTTGATAAAGCCAGGGAGGATATTTCCTAAGAGGGGCAGTGGGAGTGAGGAAAGCATGAAACTTACTTAACAAGCAAGGCTTGAGTTGGATAATCTGCATAATATATCCACTGGCATTAAGTCGTGTCATCTTTGCATTGCATTTCTTGTACAGATTTTGCAATAGCTGTCTTTCACTGTCGGTTCTAATAAAGAGCGTTGGTCAGCTTAAATTCCCTGGGAGCGCAGAGTTATGTTTTGTGAACTACATGTGCCTGAGGCCTCTCATGCATGATTTAAACTGCTTTGTAAATGTCAATAGGTGGAAAAGCATTAGATCCCTTGTAGATTTCTGCAAATCCTCAAAGATGTGTATACCATGTATAAACCATGCTACAGTTTCAAGGCCACTGCAATCTCTACACTTGCCTAACTGTGGGTTTAAGGTATTGCCAGAAGCAAAATATCGGTGTATACATGATTTGATCCTGCCAGCCAATGAGACCCTTTATTAAGAAAACCTTTGCTCCTGTGGAAAGTCCCTTGTGATATTAAGCGGGCACACAGCATAAATGTTGGATGTCCTTCAAACTTTGTTGCTTTATACTGTCTTTAAAAAAATAAAACAAAATGCATTTCTGCTTTGGGTAGATTCTGCCTTTAAATGGAGGACAAGCTCAGCCCCAGGAAAGGCTCACAGTTCTCTGCATGTTGGGACAGAGGTGGAAATAGGACTTTGTAGGTTATGAAAGAAGTCAGCTTTTAATTAGGAGTGCATAGTCTATTGGCAGAAGCCACCGACTCTATGAAATAAATAAGAATCTGCTACTAATGAGAAACTGTGGGGGCCTCGGATGGCTCCGGGGATTGGTAATGTAGGTCACTGGCTTGCAGCCGCACGAGGAGCTGTTGCCATCTGACGCCTGTTCGGTAACCTGCGTGGAAGGAGTCCATTGGGTGCCAGCCCAGTTTCTCGCAGGCAGGTGTACACATTGCCCAGCCACCGCTGCAACTGGCACTCGCGGTGACAGGCCTGGCAGAGAGACGCAGCTCTGAGGGGACTTGCAGTTACTGAACTGGCCGCTCAGCCCAGGTACGGTTCCTCCAGGTCAGGCTCGCTGCATGCTGGGGACAGTGTGAGGAAGGTAGCTCAGACGCTGCTGGGCTTGCTGACGTGTGGGGGGAGCCAGCTGCCAGGGTTGTCACTGAGGACCATCTCCTGAGCACTAAACTAGCTGAGAAAAACACATTGATAGAGGTATTCAGCTGTTAGTGAAATTCATCACTGTGGCCAAGGGTAAGCATGACACTTGGGTACCAGTAAATTACTATTGTGAAACTTATGGGCTGGAAAGATTTTGATTTGTTCTTCAATTCAGGGGATAAATATTATCTTCCTCCTATTTTCAAATTCACAGGGAAAAGATCCATGCCTAGCTTTGAAAGACAGAGGCCCCACCTCTGGCTTAGAAGTCCTTGAGCTGCAAAAAGCCTGCTGTAGGGAAGGATGAGTGTGTGCTTGCTGGTGTGTGCTGCTGTGTGTCTCATAGGAGGCAGGGTATGGAGCTGGTTGGCCTTCATGTGTCACTGATTTGTCTCACTCATCTGAGCTGGTTTTTAAGTAGACAGCCGTATTTGTGTCCCTTGAGTTATCTGAGGTGGGCTCTTTCCATTTTCTTAGCAGTGTAAAAAGTTACATTCCTTATGTCTAGTTATTTATGTTCAGTTATTAATTATTTATTTTCAATGTAAAGAGTTCATCTGTGTAGCTGAGTCCATGCCTTGTGCTTTTGAGTTGTTCTTGACTGCTCAACCAACCATCAGTTTGTGGCATCTGTTGCTACCTGTAAAACACATGGGGTACTGTTGGCTTGAGACATGTGTTGGGGTCCAGAGCAAGACTCCAGCTGGAGCTAACCAGGTTAAGCATAAGATCAACCATGGTCTTGTTTCTTTCCTGATTGTCCATGGACAAAGAGCTACAGCTCATCACCAGGAGCATGCGTATGCTGATAGAGCAGCAGATGACCCTTCCCAATTCACAGCTGCAATAAAGAAGCTGCTACCTCCTTCAGAAGGGACCCAAGACTCCTCATGCCCTCTGAGATTTTTCTGGACCTCTGTTTTGCCTGCAGTAGCCTCTGGTACTGCCTGATACTTCAGCAATGGCATGGGATCTACCACGTTATTCTTATCATACAGGTTTCCTATTGCCTTGGCTCATGATCCCATTCTCCATTCCTCTCCACTGACCTCTGGGATATGTTTCAAAAGCTGTTTACAAGTTTTCAGATATTCTATTTTTATCAGCAGGAACTTCTAAGAGTATTGAATGGCTCCTCAGAGAGCAGATGCATACTGCAGAGTGCTGGTCAGGTCTTTTATCACTCCTTGATGTTCAGTAACTGACCTTTGCTACCGCCCTGGCCTTTAGAAGGCACATTTCCAACATCCCTGCCTTTGAGTTTCTTTCAAAGCTCAACCATTCTGTCTGTAAACTTGGTTCACATGTACAATAGATATCAAACGGAGAGGGTCTCATTTTATCACAGCATCTATTTGAGCGCTGGGATTCCCCAGGGAAGGGCCAGCTTTCTGTGTGCATTTTGTACAAAGGTGACTTTGGTCTAAGTTGACTCTGTGCTGTGTTGCTTTCAACATCTTGAGGACCAAGAA
>JANHGN010020013.1:40000-99744 GCA_024605025.1 Megaceryle maxima
TCGTCTCTGCTCTTTACTGCCAGGCACTAATGAGCAGACATGGAGGGGAAGGAGCCTGTGTGTGTCCCCTCTGCTCGTCAGCCATCATGAGCTGTTAATAAGGAGAAAGCCAAAAGGGCCTAGGCCTCCATCCCCTGATGCATCTGTACTAAGCAAAACAAACTAATGAAGGATTCCACTTGTGGTTAGCAAGCTAATAGAAATGACAGGCTTCAAATAACCTGAAAGCATCCAGCACGATGCTTGTCTATCTGATCAGGGCTCTTTGGCTGGCACCTGACACTTTCAATACCATAATGACATTCACATGCATTCTTTCTGAATGCTGTCACACAGCAAGATCTTTCTTCTCTTCATTTGCTTAGAGGGTGCCTGGCAAAGCTATTAAGTCTGTGACGGGAGTGACAGTTAACTGCAGGCCTGTCAGCCTCACTTCCGATGTCAGCACATCCTTGTACCCATTAGGAGCATATCGCTACAACTTCACAAATAACCCGCCGTAATGTACTCGCCGACTGTGTATTTTGCATCCAAACACAGCCCCTAATGGGCTCGCTGAGAGGTCCCTTCTGAGGCACTCACGGTGTATTTGTTTAGTTGATCCTTTAAAGGGCTCTTCTTGGGGAGAAATGGGGGGAAAGTTTAAAAGCCTTTGGAAGGTTTCTCAGTTGTGGATGTAGTTGGGATCAAGGTGGGGTTTTGTCCCTGTGGCTCTCTGGACTCGCCCTTTGTTGGGTGGAACAGTGAATTTTGAACCTATTTAAGCCTGGAAGAAAGTTCCTGGTTTTTTCCTACCTACTAAGGCCATTAATGGAAGAGCGACCAACAGAAATGAGAATTTCAATGAAATATTTGCAACAGCATAATGATTAATTAGATAGCATAATTGTAGAGAGGACACTAACATAGAAATAACTGCTGCAAGGCACAGCAGCACTTTCAGCATTTTCTTTCAAGTGTGACCACTCAGTACGTGAGTACTTCTGTTAGGACTTCAATTCAGCTTTACAGGGCTACAATTTCATCCCCTTACTCTCGACACTCTTTTCTACTGTTCAACATTCTCTGTTAATAACACATCCCAATAACCCACAGGATTTAATTTTTAAAAGCACTTTTTCCATAAATGGAAGATATGATTGGAACCATTAAAGGGTTTAGTAATGTTAGGAGACTAAATAATAGGCTTTTTAGTCTTGATCTGCAATGCAAAAAAGAAGTGCAGTGGTACCTCATTTCTGCATCACCAGCAGCTACAGCAGCGATACGGTTTCATAGTATATGGGATGGGTTTTCATCAGAATTTCATTATTTTCTCAGCTGAGTGACTCACTGATAAACAGTGTTTCTCTTTTATTCTATCCTTGAACTGAATCATGGCAAGCGCCACAGAAATGATAGTTGTGAAGTGATGAGTAGTTAAGCAGTAATGCAATTATAATTGCCATGCTGTAACTTTTCAGGTAGCCTTTTCTTCCCTCTTCTGCGTAGAATTAGCCATTATCTTTCTTGTTACAAAGGATACGATGCTTAAAAACTAACCAAACCAATCTGGTCTATGTTTTCGGCCAAGAATCTTTCAGTGCCCCATAATCTGTGGTCCTGAGCCCAGCAGCGGTGCCGTTAGGAAATACGGTTTGCGTTGAGTTCGTCATGGCTGGCTGAGCCCAAGCTAGGAATTAGATGTCATTTGTAATTGCCATTTGTCAGTATGACTTGGGAATTGATAGCAGCAAGAAAACCAGAAGAGAACTTAATAAATACACCTACATCTCTCCTTCTCTTGAGAAAGTTTGAGTCATAACTGGACCTCTGATAAAATATTAAAATTACTTTAAAAGCCTAACAAGAAGATTGACTAAAAAATTTATTTTTTTTTTCCCCCCCTGGGTTTTTCTCTTGAGATGCTACAATTGGGATATGCAATTAAATAACTTGCCAGCTCTGAGAACATTTGCTGCTGCAGTGGGCATTACTAAGAGAGTCAGAAGCTTGAAAAGTAGGGTGGACATCTTGTGGACAATTCAACAATTATTTTTAAAGCTCTGCTAATGCAACTCGGAGACTAAGGTGCCTTCTTGGCATCTGCTGTTCAGTGTACTGTACATTAGATACACAAGAAATGGGGCCAGGAGGAGTTTCAAATTCAACAGCCAGCAGCCCGGGTATCAATTAAAGTTGGGTTATTTTCATATGTCACCATTATGACCCTTTAAACAGTGCAGCTATAGCGGAATCAGGATGTCTCTCTGACCCTATACTATGCAAATGCACTGAGGCCAGAAGGACTAGAAAACCTACTGAATTTTAATGTGTGGAGTATGTGATGCCCCTACCTCATTGACATTCTGTGTGGATTTTTTTTTCACTAATCCTCACACTCAGTAGGCATAACTTTCTTGATCTTGGTTCTTCAGTGGGTTTGCAGGTCAAAAAGGCACCTGAGATGGGCCAGAAAGAAGTCAGCATGGAGCGACATATTTGGTTACAATTAGAAACAGGCTTGAGCCATGAAGTTCAGAGAAGAATCCAAACTCTCCCTAAGTTGGAATAATGGGTGAGCCATGGGTTTGGGTCAATCCTGTAGAAACAGTGACCAGTCAATTCCTCTGCAGCCAGAATTTCCAAAAGTCTCTTCTTGGGTTTATGTTTTGAGGCATATTGTTGAGTTAATGTGCAGTCGGGAAGAACTTGGTGAGGTTTCAGTGTGGATTGTCTTGAGTTTACTGTGTGGTTCCTCCGCTTGAACCTGTCTCCACAAATGGCACGGACAAGCAGCTTGAGATGTAAGAAGTTTTTCTGCAGTGATTTTTTTTCATCTATGTTACGTTCCCCTTGAAATAGTGTTGGTAATCTTCTAGCTCCAGGAGGTGTGGAGACCAAATGACAAAGATCAGCTGTCCCCAGACATTCTCTGGCAAGTCCACATCCAGTAATACACAGGAGGTGATAGGCTACATCTTCCCTGTCAATTTTTGCTTCAGTGTCTTCTCATAGTCACAAACCAACCTCCCATAGCTATGAGGCAGCAACTGGAAGCTACAGTTATGAGGGGAGAAATAAGCCTTTCCTGTTTTTCACATGGTATTTGTCACCCCCATTGAGAATCTGTCCCACTGCAGAGCTGCCCGGCTGCACTACACCATCTACCACCCCCATGAGCAGACACAGCCTTTCTGTTCTCCTGTTTGACTGTGTCCTCGGTGTTTGCTCGAGGTTGATGGATGGACTCAGGAGGACTGACCTGGAAGGTCGCAGCCACACTACATACCCTGAGCTTCCACTTCAGTGAGGAGGAGGTGTAACATAGGAACATGTTGGATTCCCACTGCTGTCGAGAAGGCAGAGCTGCCAGTGAGATAAGAGCCATCACTGCATTTTGCCTACACATATGTTCATATTTAGGGGGATAATGCTAAATATGATGATTTTGGTATAAATTCAGTTTGCTGTGGTGTGTGATGCACCCGGTAATGGTTTTATGCTGTGGGATATACACAATAGTGGTTTTATTCTGTGGTGTACTGAAGGGCAGCACTCTGGGTTGGAGCATTAAGAGAGTAAGGAGAGTGGGGTGCAACTGTAGAGATGGTTTTCATTCACTTGACAGTTTGGTTTGGGTTTTATTTTAGCTGGCTCTGGTTTGTTTTGCTTTTTCTGCTCTTTTATTCCCACCAGCTTTATAAAATCTTAAATGTTTATGAATTAGGGCCACATAGTATTTAAATTTCCAAACAGAGAACCATTCTTCTCTGTAACAACCTTCTCACTTTCTAAGGTTGTCAGAAGTGTTACTATTTTATTTTTTTTTAAAGGGAGTATTGTATATAGAACCTCAATTATTTCCTCATAACGTGATTTTAAAATGACTCCCCAGTGAGTTTTAGGAAAGTGTGTCTAGACTTTTTTTTTTCTTTTTGTGCTTTATCCCTGTCTCTCCTTCCAGCCTGCCCCTATCATTTTGTAGGTTATGGATAGCTGAGGATTTGTTGTACTGCAATTTAATGCTGAGTGTGTGCTGTGACCTTTTGGGGCGGGGGGGAGTCTGTTGGCAGTATCATTACAAATGAAGTACTAACAGATTTCAGTTTAGAGATTCCAAACTAGATGCTGAAGCCTGCTGTCATTTATAAACTTATCGAATTTGACACCAAGGTGGTGGCGTAGCCCCTGCTCAAATGCCAGCTGATTGTTTTTCTGAGCCTCCCCTTCATGAGCCAGGCAACCTCCCTTTTGGTGCCTCTGCAATTTGACTTGTGTAGCAATGGCAGCTGTAGAAGATAAAGCCCTGGAAGGTCCAGGCAGACATGTGCTGTCACGTGCACCGTGCCACTGTGCAGGTATTTGTTATTTCAGGTGGACACGGCCATTTACAAAGACTTTACAAAGCCTGGCCCTGCTCTTGAATGGAGGTGAATACTCAGCATGCTGAAGGAGCCAAGCCGTAAGTTGGGTTTGGGGGTAATTTTTACAAACCCAGTCGAGGCAGGCGGTGGTCAAAGTCAGGGGTCATGCCTGGACCGTGCTGTGTAGCACAGCATCCTCGTGCTCACTCTGGGCGAGTTGACCGCTCTGCCCAGGACAGGCCGGCTGTAGTGGGAAGGTAATACTGGAGACAGGGTAAGTCGAGTAACCAAGGTGTCTGCAACCTCTGGCCTCTGTCAGCAGGGCGGATCTGGTCGAGCAACGAGCACGCACAACCCGTACAGCTTCAAATTCCTGGGCTGGCTGGCGCGGGGCTGCCGGCCCCGCTTCGCCTGCTGCTGCAGCCCTGGAGAGGGGTCACTCCTCTGAGAGGGGCTCGTTGTGGGAGGGAGGATTTGCGTGGCAGTATGCTAAGACAGCCAGAGCTGCGGTTGGCTTTACTGCAGGAAGTGGATTAGGCAAATCCCCGAAACAGTGCAGAAATCCATTTTTCCAGGTGCTGAGGCTGAAGGAAACATATAATTAATAGTATCCCGATTTTTACTTAGTTAAGTCTTAGAGCAAGGTATCCTGGAGTTTATATTTTTAGCAGCCACTTTAAGAGATGGTGGGGGAGGATAAGTGTGCATGGGGGGAGAGATTAATTTAAAATTGATAACCGCATGGCAGCACCACAGTTTTAACAAGCTCAAGGCCTGCCTCGTGAAGCCTGCTGTACTCAGGGGACTGGAGTTCAATTCTCCGTGCTGCCAGTTGAAATCAGAAATCACAACTGCAGTGATTAGCAGTGAATTTCCTGATCTTGGTGCCGCAGGCAAAGGAAGGAGGGGATTGGTTTTTCCCTATCTCCGGCATGGTTAACCCCTGCCAGGGGAGATGGAGGTAGGGAAAAGGAATCTAGGGGAGTTTACGCCATTTAAACTTGTACATGCTGTTTAAAAAAAATCAATGGTCATTAACAGCCAGGCCTGACTGTGGAGAAGTGCCCAGCGGCGTCTTAATTAATCTCATCGCTAATGGAGGAGCATTGCTTCCAAATGCTTGCTCTACCTCTCTCCTTCCAGTGATGTAGGTCAGGTCTGCAGAGGGAATATATGGATGGCAAAATACAGCCTGCTTTCAGGGACCCACGTGTCAATCCAGAGAAATCCCAGACACTGTTTTTACACCAGTGTAACTGGGATCAAATTTGACACCGTTGACATCAGCATCAAGTACCACCTCACGTTGCTTTCCCTGTGCTTGTTCATCAGGGATGCGACAGAGAAGAAACAAGTGAAATATTGTTCTGCATTGTTACATCCTGACTTTTAAAATTACTGTTTATTTAATATGACTCCACCTGATTAATAGAGAGCAGCAGCACTCGTCCTGCATGTGATCAGTTTGCACAGAGCTATCAAACTGGTGCCTTGGTTCCTTTCTGAGTGCTGCTTCTGCTGAAGGCTGCTTGTTCAGGTCCCTCATAATGCAAGATAAGTCAATGTTGACTAACACATGCAAACAAGAACAAAATTCGGAAAACTTTTGCAACGTGCATCAGTCTCAGGCAGGGGGGACTTGTTTATCAACTCTCTTTGGCCTGAAAAATGTAAGCATTTTGCTAGCTAGAGCAGAAAAAGGTGTTGCTTCATGGATTAAAAGATAATTGGTCCAGAAATGACCTTCTGATCCAGACCTTTGCCTGATGGAGAGGGCTGGAAGTGATTTTGCTTGCTTGCTTGTTTGTTCCTTCCTGACCCTTTCTTGAGTGAAAAAATAGTATTTTTTCACTTGACTGTTGCTGAGCTGACAAACCATGTGATGTGCAGAGACATCATACTGAGTTAATGCAGGTACTCAGGTGTTCGTTGTGCTCATGGGGTGCCCAGCTGTGCGTCAGAGGCTCTGCACCTCTAACATCTCTTCAGTTAAAAAAACAAACTAAACAAAAAAGTCTGTGTCGTGAGGGACTGGGGGCTGCCTCTCCTCTGTGGACAGCTACCGAAAGTCCTCCACTTGCAGGGTTGCTCGGTAGCTCTTGAAGATGCCGATGGCATGCGGGCTCCCTTCTGCCTCCACGCTGGGAGCACGGCTGGGCTGCACTGCCTTTGGCCTCACCGGTGCTGCCCTTCAGCGAGCTCTTTGAGTTGGGTCTGGAAGTTGCCAAAGTTTCTTTTGGCAGAGTTGGAATTAAATTTCACAGGAAGATCTGATGAAAGGTTTACGATAAGTCATGCTCCAGCTGATCTTGTGTCCAGGCTCTGTCCCCCAGCACTGCCTGTTTTTTTCATGTGATTTTTGATTTCACCGTGAAAGGTTTGTATAAATTTAGTTTCTCAGATCAATAGAAGAAAACTGAGCTGAATTATCTCCTCACCTGGAGGTTTATCAGCTACAAATCTGTGGAGGTAAACTATAGTCAGTCAAGTATATGGCAGCAAAATTAGTCCCTTTGCTTGTTATAAGGGAGATTGTTTGTTAGGAAATGTTTAATCTGAAAATCACAGATACATATATATATATAGATCTCATACTGCTTTAACTATAGAAACTACTATGGCTGTAGTAAAAAACATAGAGATGCTGATATCTCTGAGATTTCCATGGTTGAACACCAACCTTTACTGCTTTAATGCTATTCATTTTCACGCCAGTATAGTGGCAGAGGAATAAAAGTTGAGTCTGGGCAAGGTGGTAAATCGCAGCAGGCTCCCTGTAAGAACCATGTGCTCACAGCAAACTCTCCATGTGTTTCTTCATAGTACATGGCGAGTGCCTTGAAAATGAGCTGATTAATAATGAGCATTTTTCACTGCAGGTTTTTTGTATTTTTTCTTGCTCTTTGCTGGCTACTGAATAAAACCTGATGTGCTTCTTGAATTTCAAAGAGCATTCTGAGAACTGGATGTTTGCAAAATATATCAAGGCGAAAAACAAACAAACCCACCCCAAACAGTCACTAATCCCCAATAACTCTTGCCTCAAGCACATCAAATTCTAATGACAACAATCTTTTTTAAACCCGGTCAAATGACAGATTCACAGTGCATCAGTCACAGCACAAGTCTCCTGTCTTCTGTGAGACTTGAGGAGAGCACGAAGCAATTTCTTTGAAGGTAAGAAGAACCTAGATTTAAACTGATGTAATTTGAGCGCAGGATTTGGCCTGTGGACTCCAGTTCTGGCTCCCCTGGCACTTGTAAGCTTTTTATTACTAATTAAAGTTGGTAAGTAGTCCCCCTCAGGGTGTTTTGGCTCATAAATGAAGGCCAACAAAATATCTAATTTTGCTAAATAGAGTAATTTTTTATATGCCAATAGAGGGCTTTTGGTTAGATTTTGTTTTCTCTCTCCTCACTGTTATTTAGAAATGAAAGCTCCAATGTTTCCTATCAACATCAGGAAGCAAAAGCAGCTCTTGGTCTTGTTTCCTTGCCTCATCCTGTTCCCTAAGGCCAGGCCTGCTCCTGTTCCCCCAGCAAGGTCCCTTGCCTGAAGGGGCCAGACCCTGGTTCTCAGTGTTGGCTTCTAGTGGTGAGACCCCGCTGGGAGTCTTTGCTGGAAAAGGTGTATCCAGCACATACAGGAACATCAAAATCCAGTCACATGAAATTTGCAACCGTAAAATACTAAGGCATTAGCATTTGTATAATTGTACATATCCTGTGCCTTTTCAGAATGTTCTTTTCTCCTTAGGCAGTTAAAACATAGGTTTCTTTCCCTTCTTAAAACTAAACCTGTTACAGTGTGATGAATGAAACAGCAGAAATAGAAGTATTTTAATAGCATGAACAGTTACAAACCCTTCATTGACAGGCTTTATTATTATGATAATCATTCAGCAGAGATGGAATTTGTAGAAGCCATTTTGACCAGCCAGCAATGTGAAGTATTTGGGGGTGAATTTCATCTCTGTAAAGACCAAAAGGCATTTAAAAAGCAGACTGGAGTCTTTTGATTTACATTTCTGATATTAAACAGAGAGCCGCTCTCTGCATTTTTTTGCTACAGGGCATCGCTTCATTGCTAAGAAATAGGGCTATGGCAAGAATCCAATTTCTTAATGAACCAGCCTATCTGGAGCAAAACAGCTTTTCACACCATAATAAACAATGAACACCTTTTAGATAACAAATTCAATGGCAAAAATATTGCATTGTACGTGTCATAGCCCCATAATTTAATGGAGGCACTTGCTGCATTAGTGGTTTACATTAATTTTTAAAATTAATTTTGTTTGGCCTGCGGGGGAAATATTTTCTTTTTTGTTTCTGATATCCTGCAGCTCATTAACACTTTTTTACTGCTGCTCTTACAATACTGTCTGTAATCGTCCAATTTGTAGCTAGGGGCTCATTTTTTAACTAGAGAGAGAGAAAAAAAAAAAAAAAAAAAGAGCTTTTACCGAAATCATAAAGGAAGTTTCAACCACACTGAAAAATCAGCAGCTCTAACTAACAACAGCTAGAGTACCGTGGCTTTATACAAATGTATTAATTAAACCACGGATGGATTGTTAGCCTGTGATTTCTGGGTGGTTTCATAGCCTGGGATGTGGAAGTTTTCATCCCATTTCTGCCTTGCGGACACTGGCCAGGGAAGCACAGTTCTTCCCTCTGCTGTGTGGAGAGTTTGTACTTCTGGACACTTCAGGCCTTTAGCTATAGCTCTTCTATATTGTCATTTTCCTGGGAAATGTCTGATATGGATTTCAATTTAAAAAGTGATTGTGCTTATTCAGAGTTACTGAAGAGCACAAATGCATTTTTCACCTTGGAGCATTGGAACGCTGCCCTGCTCGGAAAAATGAGACAACGAAAATCAAAGTTAAACAACTTCAGCATCAGCCCAATTCTCTGCACCATTCACAGTTGTTAATTTAACAGTGGACTGATTCTGTCTTCCTGAATAAAGTGCTGTGTGGGCAGCTGCTGCAGGTTCCCAGCCTCTAATGCACACTCCAGTAAGTCTCCCCAGCTGCAGCAGGACTCAAAGCAAACCAGCTCTGCAGATAAGATGAAGCAACAGAACCCACATTGAGCAGGACTTTTCTATAGGGCCCCATCTCACCATCCTGGGCATCCCCAGCTGCTGCAGCTCAAGAGGTTTTAGCTGGTCCTTAGGTCTTTACAGAAATGGTCCTTGAATGTGCTCTTATGTGAGAAAACAGGTACTCGGCAACACCTAATGGTTTGCTAATACTAGTGGTGAAGACTTAAGGTCTTTTCCAGTAAGTGGCCTGTGTTGCAGCAGAGGCTCGTGTGTGTGTGTGTGTGTGTGTGTGTGTGTCCTGGCAAGACGGGTGCTCACGAGGAATCACCCTGCATGACAGAAGAGAGAAATAATCACTACAGGTTGCACAAGGTAGCAGGATTATTTCTCTGTCTTGCTATCTGTCTATCCCCCATCACTGCGCTATCCGAGTGCCTGTCAGGGCTTGTTTTTCAGATTTTCAATATAATTTCACAGCTTTTTCAACACGACTGCCCAAATGTCAATTGTGCAGTACAACGTAGAATTACCGAGCAATGAAAAATGTAGGTGTTGAACAGCATCTGTATTGCTTGACCTCCACTGTGCTTTCACTTAATGAAAACAATAGCTGTGCATTTGGTGTAGTTAAGCTGAACTTTATATTTAATGTAAAGTGCTGTACTGCCACGAATATAAAGGTGTATTTCATTGGCATCGATTAGATTGCATTCCTGTGCCATTAAGACTGGGTTCTCATAGCGTGCAAGAGGTATGTAACGAGTAACTGGGATCTTGCTATACTCTGTTACAGGACAGTATTTGTAGATAGGAAATTATATGTAATTACAGTGGGTGAGATCATCAGTTTATATAAATCAGCATGACTTTGCTGATGTCAGTGGAATTATGCCAGTTTACACCAGCTGAATGAGACAAACACATGCACAGATGTCCTGAGCCTCCCCAGTTTACAGTGGTGGGAGTCCTGACTGACTGCAGCTGTGAGTGGTAGGGTGGGTCCTCTGTGAACACCCACCTTCAGCTGAGCACTGTATTGTGGCTGAGGATGAGGGGACTAGATTTGCACCACTCCTAAATTCCCTTTAGCTCCAGCTTCACTGGTAAAGTGCACAGCAGAAACCTGCGCAACAGAGGTGTCCTCAGCATGGACCTCCTCTGGTAAATGACAGATTGAGGTGCTGGGCTGGTTAGGAAAGACCAGGATGAAAATCAGACTCTTGCCTCTACTGGAAAGCCCTGCCTTGAATCTGTAATTCTCCTGTTAAATCAACTGGGCTCCAGTTGAATTTCTGTCAGCATTTCAAGTTGAGGGAAAGGATTCATAACTGGGGCTGTTTCTTGGACCTTATGTTTTTAGCAGAGAGGAGGCCATGGGAAGCTGCTGAACACAGAGGAGCTGGTGCAAGTCATTAGAACAATGATGGAGAGCAGCGGGGCTGTGGTATTGAATAAACCACAGGGGCTATTGTTGTCTTTCAGAAAGACTATCTAGTGGTTTGGTTTTTTTTTTTCTATGGAACTTGTAGCCATTTTTAAGCTTTCATTTTTCGTAATGTCACAGATAATCTTTTATCTATTATCCAGTAGTGCTATTCTGACAGACATTTGCATCAAATGGGAACGTGCAGGCTGGAACTCTCTCTAGTGGGGAAACCAGCTTGATCTGAAAGGTTATTCACTCTCGCTGTGTCTCGGGGCTTTGTTCTTGATTCGTACACGTTTCCCCCCATCTAAATGCAGGTTTTTCTAGAGCTATATCTTTAGAAAAACCTTCAATTCTGAGATCTGAGCTTATTCAAGCTTCTTCCTACATATCAGTCAAAAACTTATATTCACTGCAAATGATGAATCTGCTTTGAAATATTTGCTGAAGACTCTGTATGCCTCCAGAATCCTTTCAGAACCTTTCCTACAGAGACACCGACAGCTTTCTTATTTCTAAGGAGAGGGAAGAGGGATGAAAGAAGGAACTTAACCAGCCATGAGCCTTTTTGCAGTTGCATCTCTATCTACCAAAAAAAAAAAAATACAACCCACACCAAAACCTCCGATGGGAACAATGACCTTTAAAGATGTGGGTAGAATATGAGCTGAGTGTCTGAAAGTTAGCAAAGCAGAAAAACTGCAAGTGACTGGAAATATGAAAATGTGGTTCAATATTACCTCGGTTTCATAATTCTTCACTTAGGAGGTTATTAAATGACAATGTAAAAAGGTGAATAAACCTCTATTTCACGTGGAGAGTTTCAATGATTGAAGAAGTAGCCTTATTCTCCATCTAATAAACCCAAATATATCTCCTTTTGTATTGCCTTTTTGCATTCTTGGGTTATTTGAAAGTCCTTCTCACAATACTGACTAAGCAGGTGGATTCACTGCCCATCACATGCTTTCTGTTCCCCCTTGCATATAATCAGCACTTTCAACAGTGCATTGCTCCCAGAAATCCCCCTCTTGCAGAGTCAGTGCTGGGTGTGAGCCTGGAATGGCTGGGGACACAGGAGCTGGCAGGTGTGCGTGGTAGTTATGGCTCTGCCAGTAGCTGCTGATACCTTAGGGTATCACCAAGGTCTGGCTGCAGGGGATGAGTGGTTTTACTCTTTGGATCCAAAGGGCTGCAGTGTGGCACACACGTACCTTTCCAGCAAAAATTATCCCAGCCCATGTTTGGTTTGGAGTACCTGACCGTGGGAATTCTCTCCTCTTTATGTTAAAATGCTTGCCTCATGCCCGGAAGGAGCACACATCCCTTCCTGCTGTTAGAATTGAAGCATTGCAAGTTTGCCTCATAAATATGCATCCCTGATCATTGCAGGTTTCTTAATTATTACACACACCTTGTTAATATACTTGTCATTTTAAAGTCCTGTAGAGTAGGAATGAGCAGCATTTCCTCTTGTGGAGGCTGCATATAAAATTTCCCAAATACCAAAGCAATAACATTGAATTTATTGCGAGCATTTTTAAAGAGCGAGGAGAAACAGGAAGGGGGGCAAGGAATTATTTCTTTTCCCTTCTCCCATCCCCAAGCTTTTCCTTCTTTCTAAATGTCTTCTTCAAGGAGCAAAGTTTGAATCGTAATGCTGAAGTTGTGTAGGAATCCCAGTGAGCAACCCTGCAGCCACGGGATGTGGGGAAACATCAGTGCTCCAACTCAGGATCCCGGGGGGGGGGTGCAAATGTTGTGTTTCTGAGCGTTTCCAGGTGCTGTTTTGTTTCTGAGAATAAAAATCGGTCCTTTTTGTGTGGAAGACACTGGAGATGATCTGATCTGGCCACAGATTAAGCAGAATTTACTTACCAGAGGTTTGTGTTGGCAGTACGTGCATCATTCGGTGATCATTAAAGGAAACCTTCCCATTAGGTTTTGTGGGTTTGGAGGTGAGCTGTGAGTAACTGTAAGGAATCTAAAGTCACATTTGTTCTTGCTGTGGTTTAAATCTGAATTAACTCTGTCACCAGGACTACCTCAGTCCCTGTGCAAGGGTATGTCACCAGCCAGCCACCCTGAGTCTTCTACCGCCAGGCCAGGTCACAGGTTTCTTCTGCTGGATGTTGAGTTCCTCACATTTGCTTTTTCAAACTTTTCCTTGTAACTCTGAGGGGGATTTTCTTTATAGGAATTTTACTTTTTTGAGGGACAGCTGCGTGTCTCACACAGTCCTGTGCAGGGACTGAGACCTTGAGGGAAATGCTGACTCGCTCCATGGAGACTTGCAGTTGGATTGCAGGAGCCAGCTGTGCACTTTTACCCTAATTTACACTGATGGCAGCAACTGGGTCTGTTGGCCCAGACAAAAGTGTCATCAGGTGTTGCCTGCAGTCATGGGGTGGGGTGTGTGCTGAACAATAGCTCTCCTCCCCCAGTCCAGAGATGATCTGGGAAGAGTGGGTATGGGGTGCTCAGAGCACAGACAGCTTTTCCCAGAATTGAGTGAGCAACAGCCTGGGACACCTTCCCATCAGCAGGGGTGGGATTGTTCTCTGCTCCTGGAGTCCAGCAGCTCTGAGCTGTGAGAGGAGCAGATTTCCAGCACCCACTTGTGCTTTGTGCAATGCTTTGTGTTGGCAGTCGGGATCGCTGCCAAGGAGAGTGCGGGATCAGGCCCGCAGCAGAGCCAGGCTGGTGCTCTACCAGGACAAGGAGATGAGCAGCTCTTCAGCCACTGCTGGCTCCTCACACGTCAGACTGGGTAGGTTCAGAAGCGTAACTTCCTGGCAATACCTATATTTTAAACTTATTTTTTCTAATAGCACTTTAGTAATTATTAACTAGGAAAGTGATTAGCAATTAGGAGCTCAGCAATACATGGAAGCCTGTCATCCTGATTGAATGGCATTACTGCTGGTAAGAGAAGGGTTGGAGGTGCACTAAATACTTCAGTTTAATTAAGAGTTTGTGTAATTATAGTCTGCCTTTGCCATGTTTTTATGTGGTAAGGACAAGAGAACTGGAGTAAGGTCCAGCACATTGAGAAAGCAGACATTTTTCTGAAGTAATTCAAAGTGATGTGGAGCCCCAGCTGAAAGGGGAATTTGGTGAGGGATTGAATGTGCAGATTTTATACATGGCTTGGAGACTTAAAAATGTGAGCCTTAAAGGGGCCCAGTTTCTAATGGCATGATCTGAAAAGGGGAGATTGATAAAGAGTTTTAGCTTTCCCTTCCTAATGTAACTCTTTAACTGTGTATATAAACTCTGCAATACACGTGAGGTGATCGCTGTCTCCTGTCTCATTTTGTTCACAGACATGAACACTTGTTTGTCCAGGGTAACAAATGTTTTACTCCTGCAGTGTGGTGGTAGGGACAAATCTTCCCTGGAATGGTGGGGCTGCACATGGTGCCTGCTGAAAGGACTGAGCTCTGGGGAGAGGAGCTGGAGAAATGTCAGGATGTGGGTCACAAACCAATAGATAGTTAAAAGGTTTGTTTTCTTTGCCTGTTGTGTCCTGAAGAATATCCCAGAGCTGTGGGTGCTTGGAAACAGTCTAAACTCCTTCATCAGAAAGTGGTTGTCTTACAAAACTCATCTGTAGTATGTAAGATGTATTTAATTCTGTTTGTGGTGTGTGTAAGCTCCTGTAATTTCAACACAGTGCCAAGAGTACTAGCCAAGGGTAACCACAATACTAGTAACCTCAAATTAGAATGACTTACTTTTATACCTTTTTTTAATAGTATTTTACCATTCATATTGAAAGTGTTACACCTACTCGTACCACTTACAGATAAATACTGCATAAGCTCCTGTGGCTCTCTGCTGGCTGTTGTGTTCCATGCTATAGATGCCTTCATTTCCATGCGTGGGTACAACATTATAAAGTGAAAATGGGAACCTTATGGGACAGAGATGCTTTCTGAAGTATAAATCATTATTGCTAATGATGATGCAAAAGTGTATACCTAATAGCATGTTGTGGAGTCTGTTCAGTCCTATTAAGCGGAAAGTCTTGGCCTCTTGGGTTTAGCCTCTTGGAACAAAGTTTTAAATAACCAGCTGATGACGCAGTGTCTCAGAATAAAAAGTAAATCTGTGCTTTTAGCTTCTGCTCTAGTCTGTCAAGTTTTGGTTCTTCCAGAACTGGAGCAGTGAAATTTAGTTCATTATGCAGGCATCACATGCTTTACAAGTGGACTCGGAGAAATAAGTACAGGTTAACCTGATTTTAATAAGGTGTAGCAACAACAAAGCCTGGGACAATGTGTACAAAGGAGAACAAAGTGAGAGGGCTTTCCCATCCTGAATACATGGGATTGAAAACTAATGTAGAAAGAACAGTGTTCAGCACCAAGAAACCTAGAAGGGTCAGACTTAAGGATTCATTTTCCTTGAGTATAGAAATGATAGTGCAGAAACTGCTGACTGATAAATAATATTATCAGTCTTGCTTGAAGGAAGTGTGTGGTTTAAAGCTTTTTTTTTTTTTTTTTTTTTTTTAATAACAAGTAGTATCATAGGTGAAACAAGTATGGGAGGACTTCAGGATTAAACTGACCTTTTTTATCCTACTGGACTTTGGAAATGTACTCGATTGCATTATGTTGTTGATGCCTGAAAGCTGTCACTAAATGACAAGTGTATGATGTTGGGGTTTAGGATTTTATAGCCAAGTTCCTGTTCTGTAAGCTCTTGTGGTCCCAGGGAAACATATTCCAGACAAATACCAGGACAACACTTTCATGGCAGCAAAAGTGAGTTTCATAATGCTCTTGAAAATTGTTGCTTGGAGTTCCCACTGGATAGGTGATGTACACTTGGTGGACCTGGAGATGATGTTACTTGGCCTTTTTAATATTTTATTAAAGGTCTCTCTATTATGGAAAAACCATGCACGCCCTGAGTGTGTGAGGGAGCCCAAAGGATCAGTTGCAAAACACATGAAGTGTGGAAAATTCACAGTGCAGCTAAAGGGCGGTGGGGGAGCAGGGAGCAGGTACGTTTGAAATAGGTTCCATTCAGCTGTCTCTTTAGGGTGGGTGTTGCTGTTTTGTGCTGTGCTAGGGATTATCGTGGCAGCTTTGGTACTTGGTCTGTAATCGCCCTTGCCTCCTGTGTGGCTGTGTCTCAGGACACGCCTGTTTTTTCTCAGCAATGGGGCTTTGCTTGCCAGAGTATGTTCCACTGCTGTCGTCTTCTTGTGTCCACCTGAATTCAGAAGGTTAGCAACGGGTGGCATGTTGGACGGTATTTCACCACATCGGTTAAATATTTAATGATGATTTGTTCCTGCCTTTTCCTTTCAGTGGTGGGCATTTGAAGGCAGGCAGTGCAATAAAAGTTTCCCTGGATCAGGAGGCTGCTCAATAAGCATAAAGCTTAAGGAAAGAGCTGAGATGGTGAAGCTCAGAGTGGGTAGCACTATTTTCTATGTTAATGTTGCTTTGCAGAGTCTGTGCAATATAGCTAGCTGGTTGCATATCTTTGATTCATCCTTTAATTAAGTGCAGCAAAGGCCCGTCTAAACCATAGGAACTTTGAAAATGTATTGCTGCAGTTTGAAAATGTACAGCACTGATACAGATTACTGCTAGCCTCTTTTCCCCCAATTGTTTTAAAACATTTGTGTGGTTAACAGCAAGAGCTGAAAGACCAGAGCAACCACAGCTATTGTAACCGGCGGTCTGAATTCTCTTGTCCCAAGAGGAAAGGTGGATCTTGCAGGAAGTCCAGAAGGCCTAATAAACCTAGGGAATTTAAGAGCAAAAGGTGTCCCTGGTAAAGACCAGTGCCACCCGAGGTACGCTTTTCATTATTATGTCTCCTCTAAAGACTTAACAAAACAGTAACCTGCGCTCCAGTCGCAGCCGCTTTTGCAAAGACAGCCGCCACTCAGAATCTCACCGTTGCCATTATTGCACTGGGATCTTCCTGCTTTTCTCCCTCTTTGGCCCAGGCTACGTTCCTTGGGTAATAGTACCTTTGGGCACATCATTAATCCCTTCTCAGCTAATGGTGGCAGCACTTGTTTGTGCTTCCAGGAAGGCTGGGAAGATGTGTGCGATGGCATTGAGCAACTCTCGGCACATACGTTCCGGTTGCCAGTGCTCACATGGTGGATCTGTCACGTTAGCTTGAGCGTTAGCAGTGTACAAGCTTTAACTTCTGTCCCTTGATGAGAGAATTAAAGAGCATGTCTGGGCTCTGAGTTATGGGCTCCTGTTTGTTGATAGGACTTGAGTTATTTAACTTAACTTTGCAGTGAAGACAACCCCCAAGGGACTGTCAGCTCAAGAACACCCAGTAACCACAAGTTGTCATGTTACTACAGAGAGAGAGAAATGAGCTTTTAAGTAATTAGTGCCCAAAGCATTCACTACTTTGTAGGTCAAAACCAAAACCTTAATGCTACCAGAAAAATATTCAGAAGCCAACGCTGATTTCAGAGCGTGGCTGTAAGGAAGCATTCCTTGTGACACACCACTTAATAAGTAGGCAACAGCCTTTTCCCCTAGCTCAAATTTCCAACTGACCCACTGACAGCACAGCATTGCAGCCTCAATCGCGAGGTGACAAGGTAAGGATATCCACAATGGGTCTAGGATCCGAAACGGAAGATGTTGCCTTAATCGTGGAATGGCAAAGCTCGTTCTGGCCTCTAAGGTGTGTGACCTGGATATCTGTGAATCGACTGGGAAATCAGAACTGAATGGGAAGAACGTGTTACTCATGCAGCAGAAAAGCTTGCTGTCTGAATTTCTGTTCTTCCATGAACAGATGCACAGATAGTCTCTTGGGAAAGATATTTGGGCACAAAACACATGCAGGGTCTGTAGTGCCCTTTGGCTTATGGTGGGTGTGTGCAGGCAGGAATCCACTTCTCATCCACGGTCTTGAGCACAGGTGCAAAGGTAATAGTGGAGTTTCCTTCTTCAGGCACTTCAGAGGATCCAGAGTATCTCTTTTGGAAGTGGTTGTAAGCGTGTGTACATGAGTTGAACATTCCTCTCACCATTGCTTTAAAGTTTGAGGATTAATTAAGCCATATTAATTGTACACTCTTCTGTATGGTTAAAACACAAGGGGAGTAGAAGGAGGGAGGGAGTCATGTATTCACTCAGCATGTTCAACCTACCATACACTGCTGTGTGTACTGGTAAAGATAAGGAGCAATGTTAAATGCAACATTAAAATAATAATGTTCATTATAATGCAAGTTGTCAGATGCTTATGCCAGTCTCAGTGAAAACTAAACTTCTACAACCCTTGTAATGTAGATTTTTTTTTTTTTATTTTATTTTTTTAATAATGCAAGAGGAAATGCATTGAGTTGTGTTTCTCTTCTGTTACCAGACTTTCTTGGGGTCTGAAACTTCCCTTTCACATGTTGGGGTTGATTCTTGATTTTCTTGTGAGCAGTGAGAAGATGCAGAAAAATAAAACGATACAAAGATATTTCTAAGGCAGTATTTGTCAGATGAGCTGAGGAGAGAGGATGTTAAAGGGAAGGTGGTGACAAGAGGGATGGGTGAGACAAAATCCTCCAAGAAAATGTGTTTTGTGGTATCTGCTGACCATGAAATCCAGAGATGGGAGGAACTTTTATGCGTATGTGAATAAACAGTTGGTTTGGTTGTTGGGTTGGGTTTTTTTTGGGGGGGTGTTTTGTTTTGGTTTTTTGGGGGTTGTTTTTTTGTAATGCTGTTTCTGGCATAGCAGGCAAATAGAGATAACTACCACCTAAGTTAGCAAGTAGGTGTATAATCCAAACTACTTTTCCCTTTTACCGGAAGATCTCCAAACACTTTTGAGCTCCTCTACTCTGTAAGATCAGAAAGCCAATTCCAGTCATTATGGAGAGGAGTGGTCTGAAGCACTGTCAGCTAAAATGCCATGGCCGCTGGATGAGATAAAGATGAAATAAGCAACTGATGCTGAGACCTCTCAGCATTATATTGCTACTCACTCCACATCAAGATGTCCTTCACTTGTTGCAGGATGAGTTCAGAATTGATTCTTGAGTAAAAGACTATCTCTTCCTTGACTTTTTTTTTTTTTTCTCTCTTTAGACCATTTAACTCTATAAATAAAGCTCAGGAACAGTACACAGCAACTCAATTGGTTCTGATCTTTGTCTGTTAGCGGTAGGGAGCAAGTCTCTGCCTTGGTCTCTCCAGCTCTCATCTAGGAAAGATCATGATGTTGTTCTGGCTAAAATAGAAGCTATAGAAATGCTAAACAGTAGTAAAACTTTGTGCTGACTTCTATTGTCTCTGCACATGTAAAGGGACTATTCATAAGTGTCTGTGTTTGCAGTATCTTCATTTTGAAACCATCCTTTGTGTATAATTAAGGTTGTTTGGAGAGAAACCTCTCATAGCTGTGAACAAGATAGAACCTTCAACTTTTAATTGGTTTATCCTGCTGTAAGTCAAGCAGAAATTTTGAAAGGGGTCTTGCAGCTCATGTTCTGCAGGTTGTGCTCATAGAGTGAGTGTCCTGGCATTCATTACGGGAATCTCTTTCTCCTGCTCCTTTCCCACTCTTCCCCCCCGCCCCGTCCCTTGTGCTGACCCCTAATCCCAACAAAATGAAGATCTGGTTGTCATATGGATTGCAAAGCTTTCCTCTTGCATCACAAACAGTATAGATCAAAAGCACCTCATTTAAAAACAGATGTTTTCTGGTAGCAATTAATAGAGTTTCCCCCCCACCCCTGCAATTCATGTTTTGGTTTGGGTTTGTTTTTTTTTTTTCCTTAGAAAAACCTTCTATTTCAGAATCATCTGCTTCAGCCTTAGCTTAACTGACTGAATTTTACACATTAAGATGACTGGATGAACTGGTTCATTTGAAACACAAACCTGATCTGAATTTTCAAGCCAAGCTCAAAACAAAACCTTTTAGATTTCCATTCATGTGCTCACTAGTTTTGGCTTAAAGAAAAAGTCCTGTGTGGATAACCATGTTCTCAAATACCTTTCTCAAGCAACGCTCCAGCAGAAACCATGGGGTGCTGAGCACTTGTGGCCTCTCATGTCACTGGTGTCTTCTGAATTTCAGAGCCTCTCTGGGTACTCTTTTTGAAAAATCTCAGTACTAGGTCTTTTATTTGACAGCTCTTTCAAAGAGTGATTTTTTTTTTTTTTTTTTCCCTACCACTTTATTTGGCCAAAATCTTCCCCTTCTTTACTCTTCCGCTCTTAAGCGTCATACAGTTCAGCTTTCTCCTTCTGTGTTGGAATTGGCTGCATTTTACTGAGGCTTCAAATAGAGAGGATTTGAGCCTATAAATCCTTACTCTGTGTGAGTCCTTATTTTCACTAATAGCCCTACTGAAGTCATCAAGACTGTTTACATGAATAGGATCAGGAGTAATTCTAGTTGGGTCTAATTAGTTACACCAATTTCAGTGAAAGCAGAATCAATCCATTGTTTTGCAGAGTATGTTAGGGTGAAATATGCTAACACGGAATGTAAAACCACTTTATTGTATATAGCTGCATGGTTAAAGGACATTGTTGTCTGGCATTTTTCACAAAGAACGATCATTAGTACGAGTTGGAAAAATATAGGGTTTGGGGCTGCGTTTTCCCTGCAATTTAATATTACTTGGTATTGGTTAAAAATAAATTGTTACAGACTCCCTTAGAATTCCTTTAGGGTAAATATTTATCACATGTAACGTTTCCTCAATATTCTGAATTTTCAATACAATTAGCTTCACTGTAGGTTATTTACTCCAAGTTAAAATTCAAGGAAAAGCCTCCAAGTGTATTTCGAGCTGAGCTATTCATCAGAAGTCCAACGCTGTTTTGTTCAAAGTGAACCAAAAGCTGTGGGAGATTTTCGAACGGGGGGAACTGCGCTTGCGAGATGCATAAAACTAACGGCGTACACAGAGCGTCTTGTTTTTATTCCTTTCAGTGGGGGGTGTTTCAAATACTCATTAGTTTGTCCAAAATGGGATCTTGGCAGTGAGATGGTAACGGGAGGAAAGCACGGCTCTATGAATTCCCAACAGAAGTCCTGCAGACATCTGGACCCATTTAAAGTCTGGTGACCTGAAAGACCGTGGTCGTCAGCTCTTTGCTCGGTGAACGGTGCGTGGGTCTGAGCAGGGATGGCCAGGAGGTGTTGAGGAGAACCCACAGGCGGTGGTCGGTCGGTGGTGGTGGTGGTGAGCTGTACTGGGCTGAAGTCTGGGTGTGCCATGTGCACCATCATGGTCTTGAGACCCTTAGAGTCATTTTGCTTGTGAAATAACCCTGAGCCGTAGATACGCAGCTCACTGTGCACTAACTGAATACTTCAGGACTTTGTCCAAGTGTACATCGATTATAATTCAGCAGCCTTAACGTGCCCTTGGGCTCTTTTGTGGAGTTGGGTTTTTTAAACTTCTTAGTGAAGCTGCTTTATTTTAGAGACCTGATCCTGTTTGGTAAATCCTATTTAATCACAAGCTTTACATGTTCCCAAATCAGAAGAATTACAGTCAGTGAATTTTCCTTGAAATTGGGGTCAGGCTGTCTCCTCCAAATGTGGTAAAGGGTGTTTTAGTCTGTGCCTTTCCATGTTACAATCTACCAGTAGTAAAGTTTGTGTAAGAGGTTCCTGCCTTTCCTCTGAGTAGTTTAGTGACCTTTCTGTGGCTTGTTCTCTGTACTGGCTCAGTAAAATGAGCCAGGATAGGGTGGAGGGTGAAGGAGCCAGAAGGATAATTCGGCCGAACCGATGGAAGTTTGTGAGGGAAGGGGTAGGATCCTTGGGTAACTGTAGGAGACCTTGTGACAAGGATGGCACTTCTCGGTGACATTTCAAAGGCCATGTTCTAATCACTGAGATTTATAACTAAATTTAGCATGTTCCTGGAGTTAAGTTGAAGACACTTCAGAGTCCAATCCTGCCTTCAAATCACACTAGTTTCAGTTGGCTATTTTTCATTTTGCCCGCATAAACCTTAAAGTCTCCAAATCCAGCATCTGCTGGTATGGTTTGTGATCCACACCCAGCTCATTTAAGCTGAGCAGTGCAGCAAAGAGATTAATTTCAGCTTCATCCATGACGTGACTTCTGCTAGAGTAAAAGCTGGTGAGTATGAAGTCTCCTGTTACTTGCTTTTAGGAGGGACAGGCCTAAACACTGAAACGCTCTTAACAATTCGGGATATTTTAAAGCTTTCTAAACGCTTTTTCCTCTTTTTTCCTCTTTCTTTTTTTTTTTTTCTTCTCCCCCCTCTCTCCTAAAAGATGTTTCATTATAGTGAACTTCAAAGAGTACATTTGATCTGCTGGTATGTTTTTGACTGTATCCACCAGGAGTTCACTTAAGCCAAGCAGTGAAACAATAATGTATGTTGTACAGCTGAAATGAAAATTAACCTAATGTACAGTATTTGCTACATTGCACAGCTGAAATGAACTCCTGGTGGACAGTGAAAAACATGCTGGCAGATCAAATACACCTTTTGAAGTTTATTATAATAAAATGAAATAAAGCCACCAAGGGAAGTACTTATAAAAAAAAAAAAAAAAAAAAGGCTTAGGAGAGCTACAGCTGTTATACACTCTCTCCTTTTTTTTTTTTTTTTTTTCCATTTCAATTTACATTTACAAAGGTCCCCATCCGGAGCCTGCTGAAGTCTCTGTGACTCTTCCCTTTAGCTCTGTTGGACCCTGGTATTAGACTGCTGGGACCAGGATGGCCACCTTCTGCTGAGAGCCATGTGCTTCAGTGGGAGCCTTAATGACTTCATGAGGGAATTTTTCTTATGTATGGCCTGAATGATCCACCAAAACCTGATGTGCTGCTGAAGAGGCAGTTTTCTTGGAAAGATCCTTCTCATAGAGAATGGCAGTATCATAATTTTCAGTCAGTCAGCATTTTGCTCCCTCTAAACAAATCCTTCTCCATCCTTTACTCTTGATAAGAACAATCACAGTAGTCCTGTTTTTAATCAGGAGATTAGAAGTGTCCGGTGGCTTTGGCTGGCGTTGTAAGCGCTCTTTGCTGTGGAGGATTAAGCCCTGCAGAGATTAGCCCATTTCCATAAGCAAAAAAAAAAAAATTTTTTTATTTTGTTTTTGGTTTTGTGGGTGTTTTTTTTTTTGTTGTTTTTTTTTTTTTTTTTTTTTTTTTTTTGGTGACATCAGTAGATTACATAAAATTGTCTGTTTGAAGACCTTTTCCTTCCCTTCTTTTCCCTGAAAGGTGATTAGCGTGTCCTGTGATGTTAAACAGCACCAGTCCCAGTAGGGACCATTGAGGGACACCACTTGTCACTGGTCTCTATTTGGACATCGAGCCATTGACCACAACTCTTTGAGTGCGACCATCCAGCCAATTCCCAAACTGTCCATCTATCAATTCCATGTCTCCCCAGTTCAGGGATAAGGATGTTGTGCAGGACGGTGTCAAATGCTTTGCACAAGTCCAGGTAGACGATGTCAGTTGCTCTTCCCTTATCCTTCAGTGCTGTAAACCCATCGTAGAAGGCCACCAAGTTTGTCAGGCGCAATATGCCCTTAGTGAAGCCATATTGGCTGTCACCAGTCACCTCCTTATTTTCCATGTGCCTTAGCACAGTTTCCGGGAGGATCCACAAGCATTAGTCAAACTACAGGAGCATAAAGTACTTGGCACTTTCAAAGGATCGGACTGCATTTGGTAAGCACTTGCCAGTGAGACTGGTGTAATTTCCTCCATCCAGCATTATGCCATTTAGGAGACTATAGTAACTCCAGAATCAAATTATCATTGTCTTCTCTTATTTAAGGGGAATAATAAAAGAAACTATGTATTTATACACATCCCATTTGAATCTAGTAGATCTGATGTTGTATCTAGTAGTTTACTTCGGCAGAAAGAGGTTGTTTTGACACGCGACCCAGCAGGAGGGTGTTATGGATCATAAGAGCTGGTCTGGACAGCAGATCTCACCAGTCCCAATGCACACAAGCAGTCTGCAGGTAGGTAGCCTGTGGGTCACTCAAGTTAACTAATGTTACCAGGCCGAGAACATTATGCTGGGATCTTCAAAGGAACCAAGGCTATCAGGCACCCAGTTCAGCCTGAATTTCCACTGAGGTTTCCTACGTAAGACTCGTTGTGTGAGCTTCTGGAAGCCTCATCCTTTGCAATGTCCCGAGCATTGCTGCTGGGCCTCTTAGCAGCTCAGTCTTGTTTGCTTTGGTGCTTTCTAATGGGGAGAGTAAGAGTCTAAGCAGACTCGGCTGCAGTCAGAGTGTCTTTGTACAGGACACTGAGTATATCTAGTGTACATCTTGTATAGACTATATATAAAATAATATGTAAATATAATTTCAGTGTCAAGTGCAACTGTTCTTCATAACTCTCAGAGCTGGAGCTTGGGAAGCTGAGGAATTTCTGCAGCTCTGTTTGCAACGAGCTGGTTCAGGTGTGGGACCTCGACCTGTGACTGGGTCAGAAATTGAGCCCAGATCTTCTGTCTCAGTTTGGTGCCTAATCAGGGCGCTGCCTTGTGCAGGTTCAGGTCTTTTGTTTTGGTATTACAGAACTGTGGCTTGATCCCGTAAACCCTTCCATGTGTGGGGGGTGGGTGGTAATCTGTATTTATGGGATTAGTCTCTCTGAAAGCACTCCTGTGTAAATAAAGTGCATTCGCAAGAGTAAAGCTTTAGCAGCATTTCAGTTCTGTACGTAGGAGAGGAGCAATGCTGTAGCAGACCAGGACCCTCTGGATTTTTTCCCTCTGTCAACCCCTGATGTTAATGGGTGGCAAACTAGGAATTATGCAGATCCTAAATTGTATTTGTTTGACAGATCAGGCATTGTCTGTGCATTCCCCTCCCCTTCTCCTGGAGCAGTGGGCATTCCCCACAGAAAGTGAAAACTGAATGAACTGATTGCTTAACCTCTCCTGACTCTACCCTGGTGGTAGATCATTAATGGTGTAGAAAACGAGGGCCAGGGCTGGCAGCACAGGGTGGGGTGTGTGTGCATCTTTAAGAGATTTATGTGGAGGTCTGAGATGAGGAGACAGCACTGTGGTACATCATCATGCAGGAGACATCAGAGACGTTCTTCTTCGCTTGGATGCATTATCATAAAAAGTGATTTAGACTAGAGCTGATTGATGCAAATGGTCCTCTGTTCTTTCCTATCATTAGCGGCCTCTTTCAGTGGCCAGAGGCAGTGATTAAAGCTGTCATTTGGAGCTGCTCATTAAAGACAAGCACCCGAGTAGCAGGAGGAAAAAAGGTTGAAGAAGCATGATTTCCCCCCCACCCCCTTTTCTTTTAAAAAAAAAAAAAAAAGGCATTATCCTTTTTCCAGTGCTCTACAGGAAGAGTCTCTATTTAATGTGAGTGAGACTGCAGGTGGTTTGAAAAATAAAATCAGAACCGCATTATTGTCACTTCTTCTGTGCTGTCCTCAAAATATTAATGTTAAGATCATCATTATAAAGGTATCACTGGATACAATTGTTATGGAGTAACCTGATGAAATACGAAACGGTCTGGGTACTGCCACACGAAAATTGTACGGGACTGTAATGACTGTTCATTTTGGGGCTGGCTGAGAAGGTTGAGAAGAGACAGATGTGGAGATGCTGGATGGTGATTAGATTTGACATGCTTTATCAGAACAGATTTGCCTCTTCAGACCTGAAATTCTTCAGGGCAAGGACTTTGTTTCACTAGAGATATGTACAGAGCATCACACAACAGAGCCACGGTCTTGAGTGGGACTCCTGGACATCATCACACCACAAATGAGAAATCGGGACAAACTGCTGTTAAATACGTGTTGTATTTTTCTATACCCACGGACTGTGCAGGTCATCCGTAAAATCGTCCATGGAGTAGTCACAAAGCTGAGGATCCAGCGATTGTTCAGGGAATCCCGTGGGTCTTTGGTTCGTGCCTCCATGCTCCAGGACGGGGTGCAAGGTGCCATTCCTCGAGGGCAAGTCCCTCCCCTTCCTCAGGAGAAGCGAGGCTGATGGAAGTGCTCTGTCCTTCCACCATCGCTGGGGATTTAACGACTCGCGATGGTGAGGTGTCGGGTAGAGAGATGGAGACGTGCACGAGAAGGGGACGAAAGGACACAGAGTAGAAATAGCGAAGCCTTGTTAGAAGCCAACTAGCCCCTTGCTCTTCGGGAAAGGCGGTGGCAGCCGGCGGGCAGGTTAATTGCGTGCTGTACGCGGCCTCTTCCCCGCGCGCCGGCTGCTGTCAGAATTAACACGTTTTTAAAGAGGTCACAGCCGGAGAAGCTCGGTAAGTGCTTTTAGGCCAGCCTAATAGAAGACGCTGAGGAATGACTGAGGGGAAGTTATGATGATAGTGAAGGAGTAATTTAGCATATTAGGGGAAATATGTCAAACCAAACTGATTGCTATAAATACAGCCTTCTTATTTCAGAATCTGGCTGTGCCCCAAGGATTTTCCAATGAAATTATGGAAGTGCTGCTTGCTTATTACTCGCTGACTTTCACATCATTGTGCGTTCTTTTTCGGTCATGTACTTAACGCTATCTAATTGGTACCTTTCCAAACGTGCTCATTTTTCCTTTAGTGATCCCACGTGAGACAGAAGAGACAGTGTTGTGACTCTGAGGGGGTGATGGCTTCCTTAAATCTGATGTTATTCTTCAAAAGAACCATTCTGCTTAGAGCTTTCCTGGCTGGGGCAGGTTGCAGGTGTTGGTGTAGGGGTTGTAAAGGGACTAAGGGCTTTGGTGCTCAGCCCTAAATGCTTGGGGGAGGGCAAGGGGGCACTTGCTGGGCTGAGTGTCAGGGAGTGGTTTGGGACAGAGCAGGCAGTAGAGGCAAGAAGCAGAGCTCGCTGAAGGTAGCTGCTAACAGCTAATTTGGGAATTGCCTGTGATTTTAACAGCTAGTTTTTCCAAACTGGGCCAAATTGCTTCCAACAGAGCCTACTTCTGCTTGTCTACTCAAGTGTGATCCTACTCTCATAGCAGTCATTACATATTACACATTAGATACATTATATTTTAATGTATATCCTCCTAATACTCAAATAATCCTTAGTGTACTGACAACGGTAATAAATTCGCTGATATTGAAGTGCCAGAGTAAATGAGCATTTCACATGTCGTGTCATTCAGGCTGTGGCTGTAATTGATCTGAACAACAATCATGGCTTAAAGACATTTTTTTTTATTTTTAGAGACTGCTCTGCTGCTTATCTCCTAGAATTCACTTGAAGCAGCAAAGGCATTTAATATGAAGGAGGAGAAAGTTGTGTCAACAGAATTAAACATTACAATAGTTTTGGACCATTTTCTCCCTCTTATACATGAAATTCAAGTTGCCAACAATTAGGAAATAAAAACATTTCCAACAGAATTTTCCTTTCTTGTTTGTTTCAGTTTTCCTTTATAGAATCACTGAATCATTTCAGTTGGAAGAGACCTTTAAGATCATCAGGTCCACCCATTAACCCAGCACATTGTTTGCATTCATCTTTCCTCCTCCTTTCTCTTTCTTGTTGCTCTTGATCAGTTCAGTGCAGCTACAGCTCTGCTCTGAAGGTGGGACGCAGCCTTTTCTTGAGGAAGGCCATGTGCATGATTTGTGGCACGACCAGAGTTTGCCATGACCAGGCAGTGTTGCGTGTGCTATGGGTGTGACGTGCACAACCAGAGCAGCACGTGTCACATGCAGCAGAGGCACTTCATTTGGGTATCCCCAGCAGTGAAAGCCTCCACAGGCTGGGATGTCTCACTGACAGTGTCTCCCCAGTATCATTTTTGCAATAATAAACTTAAACTGAATTACTTTCTCAGTATGATGGAGCAGTGTTAATGAGAACAGGTTAAGATGCAGGAGAGGGTAATGGAAATGTTTATATGGTTTGGAGGGATACAAGTTGCTTAATGTCTTCACTTTTGACTATTGCGTTCAGAGTGGGCTGCACAGCAGAGCTTTCAGTAAAACTGCTTCTGGGTGATGAGGGTACTGATTATCTTGTGTTCTGTATAATGCCGTGCATATATGTGACACTTTGCAACAGGGCTGGTCTTAGTGCTATTGTCAGTATTGCTGTCAGCCCCACTGCTGCAGCCAGAGCCAGGCTGAAGCTCTGCAAGAGCTTACTGACTTTGAAGTTAGTCCCAATGAAAACAGCAGTTTGGCCCCATGCTGGCCTGGATTTAGCTCGGGAGCTTGGAAGATGCCAGTTCAGGCACAAAGGGCAGAGAGCATGGTTGAACAAGTGTGAAAGTAATTTAAAATTTCATTTTGTTTCATGTGCTTTTACCAGAGAGCAACTTAACAACTTGCAGGTCAAGAGAGCGTTTTGAAACTATTGATTAATACTGTTAATAAAATAGAGTTGCTAAATGACTCTCAGGTTAGGAGAACAAGATCTAGATGTGCACATACATCATAAAATGTAGGTATATTATTATGGCTTATGTATGTGTAGCCTGCGTATCCTTTGTCTTCCTGTCTCAATATAGCTGTGTATAGAGAAGCCTGCAAACACTTTCAAAGAAACACAGCGATGTAAAAACTTCTGGATCCTAAACCACGAAGTTATGCTCTGTTGTTGTCAAAAAATTAAATATACAATTCACATTTTCTTCCTGATGGAGAAGTTGCAATGATTTGGGGGTAAATTAAAAATACAATCCAATCATTTCCTTGTAAAACCTGGAGCTGACATTAGCCTCTAGTTATGACATTGCAATTATCTCCATAGCAACCCGGTGTGATGTGACAGCCGCGATGACTGTAGGTTCACGTGCTCTTGAACTGGAGCAGAGGGAGCTGGTTTCTTGCCTGAGATATTCTTGATTTTTCTCCTTTCTTACAGTAGTTTTGTGCTGGTGTAATGTTGATGCAACCAACCTAGGTCCAGTGCACCTATTCAAAGAGCAGAGAGTAAGATTTTCTGCATTTCTGGGAGTCTTTGAAGCATATTAAGGAGCAATCTCTTATATGATGTCTTCCATTAATAAATAATTTTGAGAAAGCTCCTACATGAATATAGTACTCTCAGGCCATTACGCGCAGGAATACGTTATCAGTGTAGACTGCACCTTTGTTAACTGTAAAGCCTGTTCTTTATTCTTTAGTCAAACACATTTTGTGTCTCCCTGAAGCCTGGCAGGATACCAACCTGAGCGAAGCTAAGAGAAAAAGAGGCTTATTGCAGATTGAAATGCCTGAAAAGTCTAAAAAGGTACAAGCCAAAATCTGTTACTAGTTTTAGACTGGACTGTGGTTTATATATTTTAATTCCTTGTGCTGTCCTTAGATTCCCCAATGATAGTCTCTCAGTCTTTCCTAGAATTACCTATCTCCTGTGTTTTCATTTTCAGTCATGTGTTGAGTTTGTGATATATAACTGCCCCTTCAAACTGAGGTTGTACTGCAAGGTTTCTCCATCAGAGACCACGGCAGTGTGACTGAGCTGAACCCATAATCTATTCTAACGTCCCCACCTTCGGGGAAGTGGGGAGGCCAGCTGGCACATCGAGGCTGAGACAATTCCCTTTCAGCAGTGCATTTCCAGCTCTGACTGTCACCAAAAATGGCAGGACTCAAACTTGTAGCACTCTACATGCAGAAATGACTTCTCAATACTGGCTCAAGGCATTTGTCATAAAAACACATTACCAAGCAAGCCTATAATTTCTTAGGTAAACTCTTAGGTTATTCTTACTCCCTTGGTGCAGTCGTGGATTGAATGGTTATGGAGCCAAGCACCATCAGCCTTAATGCTAGCTGTAGCTAACTGGACAGTGCTTTATATATTCATTAGGTCACCAGGTTGGAAACCTGTCCCACAGTCCCCTAAAAGTGATGGTTATGTATCTATATATATCTCCAGTATGTCACTGCTACCACCTTTTAAGAGAAGAACTTGTTTTCTGCAGGCATCAAGACGAAGATGTATTTCACCACCCTGATGTGTAGCGAGTTGGGTGATTAAATTTCTTTGTGGTGAGATAAGACAGCCCCTGAAGGATTTATGTCCCTGTTGCTCTCCAGGCGATGTATTTGCTTGCTTTGTTATCTTGGTGAACTGTGCTGAAGGTGTTTGAGGGCTTGTGCGGGGACTTTCTTTTCATTGTTTTCTGGCTTTTGCACCACGTATCCCCCAAATCAGATATTTCTGAGTCTTCTGGCCCACGAGGGTAAGCTGAAAGGAGGCTGGGTACCATGTTATGCTTGATGATGGGAAGGAGGGTTGCAATGCAGAGCTCAGGAGCAAACAGGAGGGTGTAGGCAGTGCTGCCTGTGGGTACTAGAGGGCAGGAGTGAGACTTCAGAGAAGTTGGCTGCTGTGGTCTTTCGTCGGGTTGTAACCTGGTCCTGCAGCAGCTGAACTGCTCACCCTTCTTCTTGCCTTTATTCTGCTTCTTCCTCATGCCTGTGGTGTCCTGGGACTCGCCCATTGCATGGGCAGGGGGCAGGAGGCAGAGCTGAGGTGAAAGGAGCTGGTACAGAGGCTCCTCCGAACGGAGCTGGGTATTTCCTTGCTTCTTGTTAAGCAGGAAGAGTCAACTCGGGTTCTCCTGGTGCATGACAAAGCTGCCTTTGATGCAAAAGAGCAGATCTCTCCAGCCCCCCCGTTTGTGTAAATCTGCTGAGACGTCACGAGATCAACTCCTGATGTGCAGAGTACGGGAAAATGCAGAGCAATGAGACCGTAGCCAAACAGCAGGGAGAGATGCAGAGACACCATGAAGATTTGGAGAGATATTGGTTCAACGTACCCAGAAAAGCAAGAGTTTAACCACTGTGGCATTCCATGGGGTTCACTCCACAAGGAGCTCAAGGCTTGACTTTACCATTGCACTTTTAAAATATTCTACTTTTCATTAGATCTGTCTGAATGCTGCTGGTTTTCTTCCAGGCTCTGTTATTCAGTCTTTATGCATTATTTCTTCCCTTTTTTCCGAGAATGAAAAAGTGACACCTTACCCTCCGCAAAGCAAAACTGATCATTCTCAGTACTGACAGTTGGTGTTTGCAAAATATCTCCATTTAAAAGGTTTGACTTTCCACCTGAGACCTCCAGTAAATCTATCTGCTGCAACAACTGGAGTTAAAAAACCTCTGAAAGGATCTAAATTTCCCATGTAAACATGACTGAAGCATCCTTTTACCTGCATCCTTGGCACTGTTTTTTCTAAGGATGATCCTAGTTAAAGGGTGAGAGGTTTTTATTGTTGTTGGCTGGTTGGTTGGTTTATGGGGTGGGGTTTTTTTGTTTGTTTGTGTGAGTTTTGCTTGTTTGGTTTTTTGTTTGTTTGTCTTTTGTTTCCTCCCACTTTGGCTTGTTTGGAGGGATCTGTGGCTTTCAAGATGCCACCAACAAAAGGACTGTCCCTACCGACACCGCTAAAGTTTGGGTTGCAGTGGGACTATTCAAAGTCCCGTTACATGCAGTTATGTAGGCTTGACTCAAAATCTGCTGAGGTGTCACTGGAAAACCTCCTGTGCTTACAATGGGGCCTTAAATTTCTGCAGATCAGCTTTTCCAGCGTCTGCCACGCTGCAGAATGGCTCCTCAACTGGGGGGTTTGCAAGCAGCATCTCCTGCACTCTTAGTGCATTCTAACTGGCTAGAGAGCTATTTAGGTTGGCTTAAGGTTTTAGTTTCTGTATTAATTCTCTCCTGACCCTCGTTAGCCGAAAGGAAAAAACAATTCTGAAAGGGTTTGATTTCCTAATATTGTATCTTCAGTATCTGCAATGCCTGTTGTGGCCTATTAAGAATTAAACTGAGATCACTAAACTCATTTCGTTTATGCCTTGGGCCTCATTCAAACCCTGGTTTCCCAGCAAAGTAAGGCCAATGGATTAACGTTTCACCTAGCTCGATGGAGTGGGTTTCATCTCTTTTAATGCCTTTGGCGTTAAGGAAGAAAAGAAAGGGGAGGGGGAGAAAAAAAACAACTCAAGGACTATGCTTTGCCCGCACCAGAGCATTTTGTTAGTGCTCCAGCACTGCCTTTACTGGGATTATTTTGTAGTGTGCTGGGATTTATCCTGCTTCTAGTGGGAGGGGAGGAGTGGCAGAAATGCTTATTGCATCTTTCTATCATTAAGCAGTTTGTCTGACCACAAATTTATTTTTTTTTTTTTTTTTTTTTTTTTTTGGAAGGGATTTGGGTGTCTCTCTTTAAAAGGCAGCCTGGTCTTCCCTGGCCACAACCAGCAGCATTAGCTGCTGTCAGACAAATTACAGTATGGGTGAAGCTGTGATATCGACATGTGCGACTTGATCTTTTTTAATGGGGGCACCACAGGGGTTTCTGACTGCCCCACTGAGCTTAATGTTCTGTAAGGAAAAACAGACACAGAACTGAAGGACATTTCTAATGGGCTGCCTGCTTAACCCTTTGGTAGCTGCTTGCCCAGATCCACAGTGTCTTTCTTCTTCTTTAGGGCGAGCGTTTAAGGAAGCCCACGGGAGCCGAATTTCACTTATCCTCAGTGTACTCTGCTGTGATACCTGGGAAAGCACCGTTCTGTAGGGACGTGGCTGTCCTTCCTCCCCCTCCTCTTCTCCTTAGCTCATAATTAAACCAAATGGTTGCAAACTCTCTGGTGAAAGGAACTCTGTAATTATAACAACAAAATAGCTTGTAAATTGGAGTTGTCTACTTCTTTATATTAACAACAGCTTTATGTACAAGTGCGGCTATTTATTTTGACCTTTCATAATAATTAGCTTCCTAGGGATAAAGAATTCGACATCTATGAATTCAGCAATGCAGAACAGCAAAGGTGAAGACCCTTCTGGAAAGTGGGGAATTCTGCAGATTTATTTGTGGTTTATCTTACTGTGCATGTGATCCTGTCCTTATTTTACTTGGTTAACAACCTCCAAAATCTACGCGTGCAAACTTCAGGACCCTCAGATTTCAGTAGGTATTCCTTCTCTGGGTATATTTTCTTATCATCTCAGAATATTGTTCAGAAGGGGGTGTGAGGCTCTGGAGACAGGGCATTAACAACCACCACTTTGTGGAGATAGAAAGCCAACCTTGCAGCAACCACCAATTGAAAGGTTAGCTTCTTGTGCTTAAAATCTGAGCCTTAATGCCAGGTATACTCGGGCACCTTGGTTATCCGGTCCAGTTGTTTTGCTCCCAGTCATTGTTGTTTTATTCTCTACTCCCTTTTCCTGTGCCTCAGTTCTCATTAAGTTGCTGGTCCATAAGCATGGAGCGCAGGAAGTGTGTTGCATGCCCATGAAGCCTTTCTCAGGATAGATTATTGCAGTATCCATTTATTATTAATTGTCATTAGCACTAAAAAGCCATGAAAGCTCTTAGCATCTTGTTTACATCATGCAGCTCATACTGAGGACTCCTCTCTAGCTCTGCAGTTGTTGTAAATAGAATTTAAAAAGTAATAAAACCTGTATTCACTGTTCTATGCCACTTTCAGAGGCAACTGAGCAATGGGGTGTCGTTTATGAAACTCATGATTTCTAGTTCCTCTGGTTATACCCTGTACCAAAACCTCAGATGAGAATATTGCCACCCCTTGGCAGACCCTCATGAGGGACAGGTAAGGGCCAGAAAATTCCATAGTCTGTCTGTCTTTTCCTTTTTTTTTTTTTCTTTTTTCTTCCCCCCTGCCCCGTAAATCATCCCATACTTAGAATTCATCCATCCTCAAAGGTCATTTAACTCTTTCACCAGCAAAGCACAGAGGGGTTCTGGTTTTGTGCTGTTGCATTGGCTGCAAGGGGACAGACGTACCTGCTTAGCCCACTGCCTGGTTTTGAACAGACTTGAACTGGTGGAGTTAAACTGCACCTTTGGAGGGACAGTGCCACCCAGGTACCACTACGCTTGCCTTGCAAGGGTTTGGGTTTTTTTTTCCTCGCCATCCATGTAGATCTTTGAGTTTCTGGTATGGAGTGACTGTTTTGTGAGCCCACTACAAGCTGTGTGTTTGGGTATGCAATGGACTAACCTTGTAAGGGTGTTGCTCAAGAGAAGCTTTAGGTAGGATCATCACTTGGGGCTCACTGGGTTTTACTGAGGGAGCTGTGCAGGAGGACAGAATTAGCTTTGCATTGCATGCTTTTGAAAATTCAGTGTAGATCTACTTCTGTAACATGTTGGAGAGATAAATCAAGGCCCAGGAAAGAATTCAGCACTAATTCCATATAAATCAGAGTTGTGTATTTGAGGCTCGGGCCACCAAGAATCCAATGGCTTGCTAAAGATTGTTCTTCATGTGCTGTCTACGAGTTCTCTGCCTTTGCGTCTCGGTTTTAGGGTGTGTTTGGGGCTATATATCTAAGCGTGCCAAGGCCATAGTTGGAGGATGCGTAACACTAGTGTTGTGCATTCCTGGAATAACCCAGCGATGTTGATTTGATCCAAGTCAGGTGTATTTATGTGGTTACATTTCTGTCCATTTAGCCAAAGCGTACGATAGAGGTTTATGCTGGCTTTTGTGCTCTCTGCTGGCTTTGTATTAGCTGTGAGATGACAAATGGTATCTCCTTCGGGGTAAAATTTGCTGGGACAAACTCACCCAGCAACCTTTTTTGAATTTGTGTTGGCCGTGTGAGTTGACAGACAACCAGCCTGCTGAGTGAGAAGGCTGCAGGGCTTTTCATCAGGTAAGTGCCACCCTAAAACTGGGTTTCTTGTGCAATCAAAGCACCGTCTTAGTGCCTGTCAGTGCACAGGACTGTTGTTCTTCACCTTCTTACACCTATGCAAATGCTGTGTATCTGCTTGTGTTGGAGCAAAGCCACCTCGTGCATACTGTTCCTTGTTTTGCAAGGAGTAAAAGTACTTAATGTTTCCAGCTGACTAGTAACACAAACAGGCAATAGATCAGTATTTAAAGTTTACAAACACCATAGCAAGGAGGGTTGCTAGTGCTGCAAGGACAAACGGGGTAAAATTATTTTAAAGGAAAGTAGTATCTAAATACTGATCAACTGAAGGAAAATATTTGCTGTGTGGAGTCTGGTTACAGTTAGGAAAAGCTGTCCCAAGGCAGTAGGAAGCGCTCCCTCCACTGCAGGCACGGTGCTCTCACCTTGTCATGGCACTGGGCTGCATGGCTGAACTGGGGCTTCTTCCAGTTCTGCACTGAGGAGGTCTCAGTGTGTGTATACATATATATTTTAAGTGTGTGATTACCTGCTTAGCAGGCGAGGACGGTGAGAGGTGCACAGGCTGTCTGTGGTCAGGGTGGTAAAGCCCATTTGTTGTGCTTGCATTTGCCTGTGCCCCTGCTGTTGGCCTTTGCGCTATATCCAGTAAGTGGCCAGGGAGCAGCAGCGGTGGTTTTAGGGGGTTAGTGTCTGTAACTCTGAGATCCTGAAACGTTACCCTCTGGCAGTTAATATAATTACGTCATTTATGTCACACCCCTGATGTTACTATGTGTCAGAGTCAGACAATTGCAGTGTTGTGATTTCTTAGTTATGTAAAAGGCGATTAAGGCAATTAAGTGGGTGATTAAAGCTGCTCAGTCAGAGGTGCTGACTGATGCTATTACCAGAAGGAAGCAGTGGTGTATAGTAACAGCCATGTAAGCTGGGCTCACCCGCAGCCCAGTGTCCGGGTGGTTCTTGGGTTAGCTGACCCCCGTCCCCACCTATCCCCCCTACCTCTGTCAACCGCGATGATTTACTAAGAGATGTTAATGAGAAACGAGCTCTTAGAGCATCAACTACATGGTTAAATAAAAAACTTCAATGTTCCCTTTGAAATGAGCATTATTGGCTTTATTTAATTAAATATGGATTTACACTATAAATATTGGAGCTGATAGAGCCCATATTTCAATTAATGGATCGTTTATATGTCATGCTCGCTTTGTAATTACTGGAATGTGAAAATACAATGAACTGAAATGATTTCCCCTTCTCCTCAAATAAATCTGAGCAAGAATCAGATAGAAACTGTTTTCCTACCCAGAAGAGCATGGGCAGGTGCCTGCAACCCAGGACAACCGCACACGCACGAGGCAGGGGAGGGGATTTTGGCAGGTCGTTGCAGGAAGAGCGCGCTGGTTTTGCAAGGCGTCTGTCTTAATAGCATTGCTGATTTTGTAGGACTAAAATCTGCAAATGAAGTGTTTTACTCCCAGGGTGAGGGTGGCTGTTAAGTTGATAAATAGTCGACAAATACAATGTACCATTTGGTGCAAATGATGTAGATTTGTTGTATTGTTTCTGGTTAGGACACCAAAGGAGCCCGTTTAGAAGCTGTGTTTCGCGGTGCCGTCACAAACTGTTTGATGGCGAATTGGTGGGGTGAGGGAGGACTGGTTTTGGTTTTTAGGGCCCAGAAAGACAAAAGCATAGAAATGCCATTGTCTCTTGTCTTCTGAACACTGCCCACACGCATTTTTACAGTCTCCTCCTTCTATTTGCAAGGATGTGGTATCCATTTTCCAGCGTATTTGATGTTAAATATAAATAAATATGTCAGGGTTTGCATCAAACAAACGCAGTGGTGATTCAGACTGGCAAGCATCTGATGTCAGGAAATGCGGCCTTATTATTTTCTGCTCAGCAGAAGAACCAGCCCTGGCCTCGACCACCTCCTCCTCCTCCTCCTCCTCCTCCTCCTCCTCCTCCCTGGCCTCCGGCCACGCATCCCTGTCTCGCCACGGCTGATGGCAGCCGTTGGAGCGGGCATTGGAGCCTGGCTGGCCACCATTTCCTGACCAGCAAAAGGTGGCTCGGAGGGCCCGGCCGCGCACTGACATGGCATACATAATTCCATCGGAAAATATCCAAGGGTGGAAATCATTGTTCTCTGAGCTAGCTGAGCTGGAGCCAGAGCAGAAATACTAAAGTCAGTTGTGCCTTTGAGCTGCCTATAACAGCGCCCTTTGGAGACCCATTTCATACAAAATTTGAAGCCTGTGTTTATTGCCCATTAAAGCAACCTTTATTTTATGGCAAATGTTGCAGTAATTGCCTTTTACGAAGAGCACTTTGTAACACACATGCACTGTTGAAAGAAAACCACTCTGGTATTGTCTATCGGGACTTAATGGCGCAATTAATTTTACTCCATCTGTTCCTGAGACTTTAAAGGAAAATGGATTTTTTTTTTGAGCGCACTTTAATGAAGAAGATAAAGCGGCCCGGCTGGTGTCCCACAGGCTCAGCGCAGTAAGTTCAGATTATTGCTCAGTCTGTCAGAATGGGCTGCTTCCCTCGGCAGCCGCCACAGCGAGCAGCCCGCGCTGGCCCCTCGCCGCGCCATTCCTGATGACAAACTGCCAGCCGGCTCCCACAAAAGCGCGATTAAAATGTCAGCACAGGATGACGAAGGGGCCAAGAGGGTCCTCGGAGACAAACTGTGTTCGGTATGAGTTAATACTTCACTGCAGTGTGGGGCTGGGCTGCTGCTGTTTCAGGGAAGCGAGAGGCAGAGACTTACAATGGGCTGGTGTGAAAATACAGATACACCTCATGCCGTAGGCTCAGCCGGAGCACGTTGGCACAGCGCCGTTGGCTGCTGCTTATTTATACCGGCTGAGGGTCTTCCAGTGGAGCTGAGATGCTTGCCTTTTTCTTTTTCTTTTTTTTTTTTTTTTTTATGTCAACCGCCCCATATTGTGCCAAAAAATAGAGATCCAGCAGGATTTGTTTCCCTTCCCAGGGACCGTGCTGCATGTGGAGGCCCTGGAGAAGGGTGAGAGATGCTGCCGGGGCAGTGGCAGGAGGCAGCCATGCTGCTGTAGGCACCGGGTGAGGTTTTTTTTACTGCAAAGTGTCTAAAGATGGGTATTTTGTAGAAGAACCTGTGGCCCAGAGACCATGGAGCTCTTTATCATGGGGCCGGGGCTGCCATGAGGGCAGAAAACCCTTTTCAGGCAGTTGTGGTGATGCCAAGTTAAGGCTGGTCTGCTAAAGAGTTGATGTTCTGGTGCATTTTGAAGGAGCTGCAGTTAACTGAAGCTCCTCTTGATGCCAGCTCTGAGCAGGCCAGTGCTTCCCCAGGACCATCCCACCGGTGCAGCTCGACCCGGCTCCATGGGCACCGGTGGCTGCGCGAGGGGTTTCAGACACACGTTTGTGCAGATGGGGCTGGGTGCCTGGGGACCTGCTCATGGCAGCCCTCAAAGAAAAGCTGGCTTGTGAGCGAGTTGTGTGAGCATGTGCCACGTCAGCGTGGGTATCCCCGTGGGTTCCTCTCGCCTTGTTCCAGCACACGTCCCCTCAGGGGGACGCAGCGGCGCGGCTGCCTGCTAATCGGTGCGGAGGCGTGCGAGCACAGCCTCAGCCCTCACCCGTGTTTGCTAACTTGCGAGGGGGTAGGACCCACTTTGTCACTGCAGTTTAATTCCCTGAGAGCCCTCCTGAGTAGTTTCTGGGGGTGTGAGAGCGACAAAAGCCTGTAATGAAAAGGAGAGGAGATTTTCAGCGCTGATGTCCTGCTGGGAGCTATCTGCACTCCTCCTGGGCAGCAGGTGGGAGCTTCACCATTGTCCCTAATGGTTATTAGCCTGCGATGAGCAGGACAAATGTGGGGTCACCTCTCCTGCTGGCAGGGCAGCAGTTGCAGGATTTAAAGCCCCTAGGAGAGGAAGAAATGACATGGTTAGTACCTACAGCTCAGGATGTGACCTGCTCAGTTTTAAATGATCTGTTATACTTTGGGGGAGGGAGAGCTGGGGACTGCTAGAGCAAGTTGAATTCAAAATATATTGCATACTTGAATTAAATGCAATCAGAGACATTCACTGATACCATAATGGCTCTTGAATAATCAGCACAAGACATAGCACTGGGCTATTGAGTATCTAAAGCAAGATCCAGCAAGACAGAGATTGCAGCGGGCTGCATTTGGTGAGGGGTGGTTTTGTTTGTGATGCCATGTGCTGATTCTCAATGAAGATTTAAAGCAAAGGATGTAAAACAGGAAGGCTTTACATTGCCAATTAAATTTGCTTGCTTCTTACTGTTCATGTTCAATTAAAAAAAAGACACGTCTTCCTGGGTTTCTGTGCTCCTTATGGATTTGTCTCATCCCACCTCCAACGTGTTCATCTGCTGCAGCTCACCCCTCCCTGCTCCTTTTGGCCTCCTCTTTCTTCTCTTGGAGCACTTCGCAGTTGGGGGTTGATCTTTCTCTTGTGCCCATTTAACTGGAACAGTTCTCCCTTCTCTCCCCTGAGCCACTTCCTCGCCTCAGGTCGCCCCTTAAAAACTACTGATTTGCTTTTCTCTGCTCCCAGTGCTAAATGCTGCGTTATTACACCTTCCCCACTACTTGAAATTTCCTTCCCCCCTTCCTTGCGTTACCAGCTCTCTTGAATTTGTACCTTATTGCTATTAAATTTCAGGGGATTTTCAGACTTAACTTTGTCTCCATGTGCAGTTTGCCCTGTCTGGGAGTTACTGACCCAGACGTGTGCAGTAAAGTGCACCGGCTGTGTTAATAGCTGCGCAACCCCGCTCGCCCCAGGATCTCCGAGCACTTTGCAGCCAGGAGTTGAGGCTCAGGGTCTCCCATGAGAGCGAGTGCGTTGGGTTCCAGCTGGATGAGCTGGAGCAGGGGCTGTGTAAATGTCATGGTGAGATGGGGTCGGCAGGAGGAATAGAGATGCGCAGGGCTCCCAGCTGCCCGATGCCACAGCCAGCGAGCGGGGCTCGTCTTGCTGCCGCTCCAAAGCATTTTGCGGTACTTTCTTCAAAGGATTTGTATGAAACTAAATTGTATTGTATCGGATTAGGGCTCCATAAGTTTACTGTTTGCAGCATAGCATACATCTGCTCCCCCAGTAATCTCCCCTTGGATGGGATGCACATTTATTCTGTGAGCTGCTTCAACAGGAAAATAAATGTGCCCATATCAGTGTGTTATTGAGGGAGTAAAGGGATGCAGCTGGTCCCAAGCTCATTCAGCAAACCTGCGCCGTGACTTACAGCTCTGCTCTGCGCACACTGTGCCGTTGGCTCTTCACAGCGCTGCCTGTTAATGGAAGGGTTTATAAGTAGGTTCAGTCAGGGCAAGATTCCTGTCGAACACTTGGTGCTTTCCAAACCCTGCGGTAAATCCCCTTCTGAATGGAGCACTGTGCTGGCTTTTCAGGGCTGGGGAGAAGGGAGGATTGAAAGGTTTGCCTTTGCATTCTGCACGGCTCGCCTGACGCAGACATATAAACCACAGGAGGTTTGCGCTTGTGTTTTCCCAGCTCATTTCCCATAGCCTGAGAAGTGATCCCTGAGTGTCAGGTGGCATGAAGGCCACTCTCCATGTAGAGTAAAGCAAAAGAAACCTGTCTGCTCCTCTGTGTCGCTAGATCTAATTTATCTTTTAAGTGTTGCTTACACAGAAATGGAAATGACTGTCCCCCGTTACAAATTTGGACTCAAATGGCATCTCTCTGACGCCAAACTTCATTTCAGGAACTTTCCATGTTAGTGCAGAGGAACCTTTCAGAGCTGCTGGGATGGCAGCATTGTTGTTTCCCTCAATGGAGTTTTGATCTATTTCCAAAATGTATCTTTTTCCCATTCAGAGGGGAAAACTGAATTCCAAGGCGGTTCTTCTTGGCAATGCCTGGCTTCAAAGAGACTACTTCTGCCTGGTAGATCTCGCCAAGAGGCAGTGAGAGGCTGTAAGGTGGCTTCCAGCAAGTGGGAAAGTTCAGTGTTGACAGCCCTGAGGGGGTGAGAAGACTTACCTAAAATAATGAGGTTTTTGCAGTACTAAGAGTTGGGCTCTTCTTCTGTTTTGAGGGAGTTGAGTCACAAGTGTGGTCAAGTTTTTCCTTGGAAACACGAGGAGCAGAATTTCCTTTTTCTGTATTTAAACGAAAGCTCAGATTCCAGACTGGTCTTGGGACTCTCGGGAGCTCAGAGGCTTTAAGAACAAGTCCAGTGTCATAGAAGTTGTCAAGAGAGCTGTACACCAAGTTAACAGTTATCTGAGGCATACTCATAGCAGGAATGGAGGTTAAAGATGCACTCACTTTTGCAAAGGTTTGGCTAACTGGAAGATGAAGAAACAGAGAACTCAGGACTCAGGGTATTTGTGCTTATTTACTGTTTTCCTGATGTAATCTGTGGTACTCAGGACACCCTAATGAGGCTTGTTTCTTCTCTGCTGTATGCAGTAGGGTCAATCAGAAGTAAATTCATTGAACACAGTGGAAATACAGCATGGGAGACTGGATGTGAATAGCAATGAACCCGAGCCATGGGGACATGATGAAGGAATTCAGTTAGATTTGGGTTGAGGCTTAAACTGTTGGGTTTGGGTTTGTTGGTTTGGTTTTTTTCAAGTTTAAAAAAAAAAAAAAAAAAAAAAAAAAGAGAGAAAGAAAAACAAACCAGAAATCAAACACCCAGGCTGTGAAGTGCTCAGGTGGCTGCAACACCTGTATGCTCCTGAGGAGTCCCAGCAGTCACAGCGTGAATATTGCAGTGAAAAACAGGTTGCGAAATAAACATCCAGCGTTTCAAGAGGTCTATGAAAAAAAAGAAGACTCGATATGCTAAAGAAAATACTAGGAAACATCTTCTTTTCATGGCAATATACTTAAAATGCCACTCTGACCCAAGGGAAATGTATAATAGCATTTTAAGACAGTTCTTTGAGAGCAAACATTGAATTTGCCCTGGTGTATTAGATCAGCAAGGAAACAAATGCTGTTTCTGTGAAACGGGGGTGGCAGAAGATGGTGTGGAGCTGTCAGTAGCCCTGTGGTGGCACGAAGGGGATATGAACTCTCCCTGGCTCTTTGCAGCAACCAGATGGTGCCCTGAAGCCTAAAATTTGTTTGGCCTTCCTTTGTTTTCTAAACTGCTGGTGTTAGTGATCCTAAAATTACCGCTACTCGGTTTTACTGCTTGGTTTCTAGGGGAGGCAAACCCCACAGCCAAGTACCCATCCGCTTTCTGCAGAACACAAATCCTGATCCGAATTCACATTTTTTGCAGCAGCCCAATCTCTGCTCAGGCTCCAGCAGGATCTCCCCGCTTTAAATGCTATTAAGATACTTCGCAATGCTTTGAATCCGGGCCCAAATTTTCTAGCACCATCTCCTAAGGGCACTGTAGCAGGAGGCTGGAGCCGCCCTGGGTGGGGGCCGGCTGAGGGTCCACCCTGCTCTGGCAGGTCCCTGTGTGGCCCCAGCCCCTCGCTCCTCTGACAATGGCAGCCACAGGCATGGGTTGGGTCCCCGGCCCGATGCCGAGCGGTTTAAGGCATCATCACCGGGGCTCGCAGGAGTCTTCTGCGCTGCCTGGCTTTGCTGCGCGTGATGCAAAGTGCTGCTGAACGCTCGTGCCCGTGGCCTTTATCCCTTCCTCTGCTTTATTCCTCCTGTCTACAGCAGGGTGGAGCGTAAGAGTAGTGCTCAGCTTTTCCTGGTGATTTTTCATCCGTGGGTTTCAGAGCGATTGCCATCTCCCTTTGAGGACAGCGGTGGTGCCTACGGCCGTGTGGAAAATCAGTAGAGAGCCCACACTACAATGCTAGCACCTCGGTCCTGAGCCTTGTCACAGGCTGAGCATCACTGGGACTTGTGACGGTCTCAGCTGCTTCTTCCCTTCTCCCCCGGTCCCTTCTGTCACTCCGCCGCGCCAGATAAATAACCTGGTGGGAAGCAGGCGGGCCACCTGCAAGCTGCGGCACGCCGAGCCCTTCTGCTGAGGGGGTGATAAGGCAGAGCAGACGTATCAACTTTTAAAAGGCTGCCTGGCAGGAAAAGCCAATGGAGGAAAGGCAAAAAAACCCAACCCTCCAATAAATTCCACAATTCACACTGGCTTCAAAACTTCTAGCGATTTAGGCTTTTGTTAAAAAATCCACCTCTTCAACTTCAAAACTCTAGCTAATGATGGAGAAGAAAAAAATCCCAAACCACAGCCCTCTACAGAGTTTTATGTATTTTATAATAAAATAACTTTCCCATGACTTCCATCATCGTAACATTTTTTGAAAAACAGCAGGACTGACTTTTGTTGCTGGCGTGGAGTTTTCTGTTTTCTGGCGCCTATAATCGGCCACAGCTGAAGGAGGTTCAGAAGGGCAGGGGTTTGGAGCAGGGGCAGAAGGAGTTAACTTCTTCGCACCCCTGTGGAGTGCCTGGACCGGCCACAACTTTGGCTTGTCAAGTTGGGAGAATTTCTGCAAATGAACTTTGCAAAGACTTATGCCGGGCTCGGCATTACAGTATTACGCACTCGCCTGTTCTCAATCACTCACTGGAACTTATTTTGTAGTTAACCTCCATAAAGGACTGTACAACTGAGCAAAGGCCTGTCACACACACATTATTTAGAAGCCCTTATTATTATTTTATTGCCAGCCCTTGACAGCTGAGGAAAAGCCAAGCGCTTTAATCTTTCTTTCCCTTTAGTTTACAGTGTAAGAGCTGCATGTAAGATGGATTTGATTAATATGTAACAGAGATGCAATTCTCTGTAAAATGTGCTGTACTTTAGAACCCTGGAAAACAAACTGCATCACAATGGCTTAAATCTCAGTCCATTGTATTATATAGACATCATAAATAATAGAGAGCAGGCAGATATTGCTGCAGGCTTCATCTACATAACACATCTGAGCTCTCTATAATGTGTTCAACTTGTCACTTTTAGTACAGAAGAGAGGCAATAAAGCTAACAGCTGACTAAACCACATCAGCCTTGCTTCCACTTCCAGGGTGGCGAATGCTCATTAAGCAATCTTAGCTGTGACTTTTAAAATCCATAACTCTTACAAATGTAAAAAAGTTGCCACAAAAGATTAAGCGCAAAATACATGTCAAAGCATTAATTTTCTGCGCGTAGATTCCAACCACCGCAAACCTCAAATATTTCTCTCTTTTGTTTTATATGTGCTTTTGGTTAAAACAGATCTTCATAAAAAATGTTTGTTTCCATCTGGGGTAGAAAATACCTATGTGATTGTAGTACGTGAAGGAAAGCTGTATTTCATGCAGCTGGAACAGGCTGCAGTTCTGTGACCTGGTAGGATTTTTCACTTGGTGTAAATGTTGTCATGTCAGCTGAGATACCGTAGATTGAATTAGTCCCTGGGTAGAGTTCAAGTGTGGCATGACTGAGACTGGGGTGATCCATCCCAGGAGTTAGGGTGAGGGTAGATCCTGCATTACGAGGCAGGGCCAGAAGGAAGATGAGAAACACTGGATTGGCCTGAGCTAAAGGTTGGGCACAAAGACCGGGACAAGCGGTAGGGAGCCAACCACTTTATCCTGTGAGACCAAAGGATCACAAAAGGGAAGTACGAAGGATAAACAAACAGCCACGTGCCTGCAGAGCTGAGGGGATTTTGTGGGGTGCCCCTGGGACAAGCACTGTTGTGGCACTCGCCGTGCAGGTGTTGCCCCCAGTGACTCGCTTTGTGCCCCAGAGACTTTCTGACTCTGCCTGCCCCTCTGATACCAGCTGTCACATGGGGCCTGTGGCTTCTACGGATGCACACATTATCCTTTAAATACTCTGGAGGCTGTGCTGAGTGGCTGGGACACTGGTGGCATTGTCCCAGCACTCCAGAGAACCGTCAGGCTCCTGGAGGCAAGCTGCCACCCTGTCCTCCAGCCACCTTCAAATCAACCTGAACTCCAGCCAGACAAAAGGGAACATAGATTGTTGTCAGAAGGGTATGGGCTGGAGGGTTTTAACTGGTGTCCAGTGGCTGAGAGGTGCTCTCCAGGAGCCAGCACAGGAGAAAGACTTTTTTCCAGTGCCAGGGGGGTAACCAGAAAAGCCTTCAGACAAGCTGGGAACTCCCAGGGGTTTTCATCACACTGACTGTGAGAAAACTCCGAGTTAGGCTCAGGGGGCAGTCCTGCCTTTAACCCCAGCTCGGTTAGGCTTTATCAGACAGTTAATCTCGAGGAGAGCTAAGGCTTAAAGTGAGAAGTAAGTAATATATAGGCTTTGCTTTGGTGTTTTTTGCATAAAGGAATTCTATCTCATGACAGATTTGCTTCTAATTATGGGGGAAACATATCAAAGGCAAAAAAAAAATGCAGGTTGGAAAGCCTCTTGCACTAGGGCGGGTGCCAAGCTGTCCTACTCAAAGTCCTTGGTTTTGTAGTGCTGAGACAAAGCCCAGATACAGAATGGGAAAGACCTGAAAGGAGACCCCCTTCACCTCCTATTTCCCATCACATATGAAAGATGGTTATTCTGGTGAAATGAGCGGTGTCACATACGACCTGGGACAGAGGTCCCTGTGGGACTAAACTGAAAGGGCTGTGAGAGGGGTTGTTGAAAGGCTGCTGGGTGGAAATAACACGTGTAGTTGCTTCCTGTGTAGCTGAGAAGCCGATGCAGCCTTTCGGCAGCCACCTTCTCAGCGCGTGGCTGGGGCCCGTTGTTAATCAGGTGTAAAACACGGGATTGCGCAGGCACCAGCAGCCTTTCAGAAAGAGGGTACAGAATTGAACAGGCAGCTTTATGTCTTATTAACACCCCCTTTTCTGGAAATCATGGAATTTCAATGTCTTATCTTTCACATCTTAAAGCAAAACATTAATACCTGAGGCTGATTATTCTTGAGTTCTTCAAGTATGCTGTAGTCCCCTCCTCCCCCCTAATGGCACCTGGGACTCTCAGAGGGTGTGATGCTGTCACACAAAAAGTCTTTAAGAATCTTTCACTCCAGGCTGACATCCCCACAGGATGCATTTTAGCAGTTTCAGAAGCTTTTCTTTCCCATGGGGGTTATTAAATGTCTGTCTTGCGTGCGGACCCACATTCACAGCATTCATTGCAGATTTAAATCGGTTTTAAAAGTTCTTGTTAGGTGGTAAAGAAAATGCAATATTATTTAGAGGCTGTGGTCGTGGGAGCAAAACTGGGAGTGATGTGACAGCTAGGAGCCCTTGAAGAAACAGAAGTGAGGAAAGGGAAAGGTCTGTCCCAGCAGTGTCATTCTGCAACTGAGGAACATGATAAAAATGCCATCCTGTAGGCCGTGTATATTTGGGCAGAGTGCTGGAGAAGACAGTGTAAGGCACTGGTCTGCACTGGCCATACAGTCAGGGAAGGAATAGGACTATACAGTTGGGTTAGGTCAAGCCTGTATTTCATGCCTAAGATTAAAAAAAACCCCTTCTCTCATTTTTGGTAGATAGAAGGTAATTCTTTTATTGGGACACAAATATAACCTTAATTTTCTTCTTTCTTCCCACTCTATACACGTATATTGTGCTGCTGAGGGTGTTGAAGGAGGGTTGCTTTATTAGCTTGAAAGAAACTGAAATAGAAAAAGAAAAATTGGAGGAGGAGGTGGGCAAAAAAATGGAAGACACAAAGCCAATGTGCTCTTCAGTAAAGCAGGGTATTCATTCAAATTCTCCAGTTTCTTCAGGATATGTCTACATTTCAGTGTCTTGCCATATGTTGGAATGACAGCGAAGTTTACCCTTAATATTTTTCAAGGCACTTCAGAGTTAAAATGATAGATAGACTTCACACATGCTCTCAACACGCTGCGTTGGTGCGAACGTGGAGGATATAGAGGCTGAGCGAGTCTGTTAGTCCTTTTTTTTCCCCCCCATCACTGCTCTGCTCTTGTGTTCTTATCTATGCTATCCGTTGTATCCTAGTGTGCCTTAGTGAACACTGATGCTCTGAAAAGAAGGCCTTCAGGTGGCTTGTGTATTTGCTTTCTGTTTTTCCACTGTTTGCCACAGGGATTAGATTTGAACTTGTCCCACGGTGGTACAGAGAGCAGTGCCTTCAAAAACGCAAAGCACTTCGCTTAACTCTCCTTTGGAGGCTGTCCAGAAAGAGCATGTTACAATGGACGCACCAAGGGAAGGACAAAGCCTCTTGGCTTTCCCATCCACAGGGTAATTGATGTGTTAGGGTGGTACAAGATTAGCCTGACTGTAACATTTAAATAGCCTGTCTACAGATCGGTTGCATTTGAAAGAACTTCGAAGGGGAAGCGTGCCAAGAGATTTTTTTTTTTTTGTCTGGGGGCTGGCTAGCAGCTCTGCAGGAAGATCAGAACCAGCCTTCCATGGTGCACGCCTGATACCTGGCTTACCCTCCTCTTTATTACTATTGATCTGAAGGAGAAAATGTTTTAGCAGTTCTGGACAGCTAATCAGTATCATGTGATCCCCATCTACGCGTGCCGGCGAAGGACAGCGTGTGGGAGTGTGTCTGTGCTCTGCCTGCTGGGGGATAAATAGAAGCCTTCAGTCTCCCAGGCTGTCAATCCAGCAGCTTTTGCTAAGTGCTACCTTCCAGCCTAACACACGGCACTACTGTTCAGAGGCAGAGCGAAACCAGCTTCTGAGCATCCGTTGTACGAGGGTGCTGCCTCTTGGCTTCCCGGAGGCTCCTGGCAGAGCCATTTTTCCACTGGGCAGTGCAACAAACTGCCTGCAGATAAATAAAGCAACTTGCAAACAGCAGCGATGGGGGAAAAAACGATGCGATAACATTTGCGAGTGAATAATGTCGCTGGGGCGAATGGGATCCGACAGGAATCTTAGCTCAGCAGCAGCTCCTGAACTCTTTACGGCACAGCCAGATGGCCTGGTGCAACAACAGCCTTTCAGAATTAATAACTGCTTCTCTGGAGGGAGAGGTTCGTTCAGGAACTGTTTCGCATTTCGGCACAAGTATTCTTTCTTTTTTTTTTTTCCTAGTGCTTTCTGGCTGCTTTACTCTGGGTGAGATGTCAGTCGTGCTCCAAGGGGGGTTAAAAAAAAAAGGGAAAATTCTCTGTCTCCCTCTCCATTTCCCTCACTCTCCCTCTGTGCTGCCTTCCCTCTGCCTTTGGCTTCGAACACTGCAGCTTTTAATCTAGAAATTATGGTAACTTGTATGTGCATTTTGAGAGTATATCATTGCTGCAGTTAATTAACAGTTATTAGCGTTAGCGTACTGTGCTGTATTATATGTCACAAATCATCGAGTCTCCCTGTGCAGTTACAGCAATTAAGAACTCCATCACACCTTCTGTATAGTCATTTGGTTCTCTTCCAGGTCTTTTCAAAACTGGAAATTGCTAATCAAATCATTTCTGCTCTGTGCCTCGGTATCGTTTATTCCATTCCTAATGATGTGAGACTTTTTTTTCTTTGGCCGTTAACAGAGGCATCCGTGCGTCTAACCCATTTCACACCACCGTCATGCTTTAGAGAGGCGATAATGAACTTGCAGGAGAAAGTGTAGGCTTTGGTGCTTCTCCCCCTGCTTCTTCTTCTTCTTCTTTTTTATTTTCTTTTTTTTTTTTAAACCAATGTCTTTCCTGCTGTTGGATGATTGAATTTTGAAACTGTAAAATGCATTGACAGACGTACAAACCCAACTTGCCAGAGCTGTAGCTATCACAGTTTAGCTTCAATTCAGAGCTCAGTGAGATTCCTGCCTGATCAATTTGTCATCCCTCTAAATGGAAACTAATTACTTCCCAGGGAAAGATTGCAGGCGAGTATCACCCTTTGCATCAGCAGCCTTCTGCAGTGAGGTGGAAGCGAAGTCCAAAGGGTTTTAACTAACACAGGACAGCATAAGCCATTTCTTACTCCTTAGTCTCGTCAGGGAGAAATTATTTTATTCATGCTCTCAGTAAAATTTTCTTTGCATTTGTTTGGGTCCTATGTCAAGGGCAAATTTCACTTTTCAGGTCAGCTGCGTGTGAACATCACAATCCTGTCAGGGACGTTTGATGTCATCCAAATACTAAGTCCTTTCTCTTCACTTTCAGCCTCTTGCAGTAGCACTGTTCTTGTGTTGTGAGGAACATACTTAAGTCTCCTTATGATCGATGAGTCGCACCATGGACCTGAGGAGGGAGGGCCACGAGTGGCTCACCAGTGGGAGGAGGTGGTGGCTTCCAGGGAGGTCTTTGTTGTGGGATGGTGGGGCCGTGACTGTACAGTTCAGGCTTAGGGCAAAGGGAGCAGTGGGATGGGGAGTCCCTGCTAAGTGACTTCTTCCCATGGCTGCTTTGCCCACGCAACCTCAGATGCTCACGTGCCATAGCCCTTGGAGCTGCTTTTAACCTAAACATGGCTCAGCCGGTGGCCCTGTGTGCTCTCCAAGCCGGTCCTCCTGTTGTGCTTTCTTGACATGCAAATACAAAAGAGTCGTGGTCCATGGCAAAGGTCTTAGGTGCAGATTACCACAGATCATTCCAGTTATAAGATACTCATTTGCCACTCTGCAGGAAGGTGTTAGCTCATTCTGAGCGTTGTTGAAATTAGGGTGGAATTTGAGTCGGACGTGTCTGACGGTTTCTTCCTCAGGTTAATTCTTTGATATGTGAGATGTGAGAGGTCTGGGATTGGCATCCAGAAAGTATTTTGTGTCATATAAACAGCTGGAAGTGCAGGGAAGGGAAAGAGGCTTTGCTAAATGACAAACTTTAAATGGATGGAGGTTACCAGTGCCAAGGACCTTCTGCTGCTTGGGGAACTGTTAACTGACAATGAGCACGCTCATTTGTCGTCATTTTTATCTCAGAAATGTGGTGATGCGATGAGCCAGAGGCTTGTCTGATTTTCACTTTTTTCTTCTAATGAACCATCACAGTTGGGAAGGAAACTTGTTTTTTTGGCTTTTGGGTCTGTGTCGATATCAATCAGTTTCCTCAGGAAACAACGCCAAGTTGATTTGCAGTAACTTTTGCTGCAGCATGCTGTGACTAACGTAAGTACCTGCTCCCACTGGTTTCAGTAAAATGTTGCATGTTTGAATTGTTTATGGGCTTTTGAAAAATTTATGCTTAGTCATAAGTTACCAGTAGCTCTTTGCTTGACTGCTTTACCCAATTCTTGCTGCTCCTCAGGCTATGCTTCAGGTGGGTTTTCTTTGCCAAACTAGAGGGTAGTCACACCAGCAGGAAAGCCCACGATGGGCAGAAGATGCTGGCTCCAAAATGCCCTGTCCCACGTGCTCATATGTGCCCTAAATTGGCAACTCCTACATGAAGTCCTGCATTTTCACGGTGTCTTTCCTGACGTTTTGCCTTGAGGGGATATGTCCATTGAAAGTTTTCACCTGTCCCAGATTGTTTGTGATGTCTGGCACCTGCTCCACATGAGAGAGAGAGAGAGGGGTCAGGTGTTGTTTTCCAAAAATCTTCTCCAGTTGGTTAAGTGTATGTCTCCTCTGAAGGACCTCTCTAGCCTGGCACAATCCACCCTGAAACAGTTTTTGAGGGCCAGACTCCTAATTGATTATGAAGCAAATACTCAGGAACATTTGGGCTAGCATATGCTTTTCCTCTGTGGCATCTATATCCAGGAGCTGTGGAGGTATTGGATGCTCTTCCTGCAGTTGGTCAGTTCCTTGAAAATCTGTGTTTTAAAGATTAGCTGTGAAGGTCTGAGAAAATTGACAGTGGAAACTTCTTAAGGCTTGATTTGTGACTAATGTGAGGTGTAATTGAAAACAAATCATTTAGATGGTGCTGCCTTTATGATGGACACTTGTAGTTCAGTGTGAGTGACTTTGGTCTAGCTCAAGTCATGGGGGAGCAGACTTCTGCTGAATCTCTTTAGAAAAAATGTGTCCCCACAGCTTTTTCTGACACTTTAAATACAGCAGTTTAATGGTAAGTTAAGCAATGCCATACATTCAAGCCTGCTAAACAGGCTTAAATGGCAATAAGATTCCCTTCACTGTGTCATGAGCTGGACAGTCATTAAAGGCCTGGCTGTTTACAAGCCTAAGCCACCTATAGCATTTCAGTTGCTAAAATTGGATGTAGCTTCAAAGAGGATACTGTTAATGAGCTGAGCAGCTGCATGGTGCATTTCTTGTAGCTCAGATATTTCTGCAGGTATTTGGAACACCCTCTCCGACCTGACTAGCATGCAGGTTTACTCTGAAACCCCAGATGTAGCACAGCTGGATTACTGGGGCATGTGTGGAGCTGAACCTTTAGCTTGCCTGCCCTTTGGAGATGTGTGCAATCAGCTTTACTGCAATTATCTGTGGGGTTGAGAGGTTTTTCCCCTATTTCATGCAGCCTTTTATAAAACCAAATTCTTGTGCCTTTATTCCTAAAGCTACCTGGGTTGGCTTGTGTCACATAGTTTGACCTATGCCTTCATTTCCCCAAAAACTGGAGAATTTTCTATTTTAGGTTTCCTACGCAGCCCAGTTGCAGAAAGGTGAGGCTATGAGCAAGGTTTGATGGACACCTGATAAGGGCACTGCCATTATTGGATACTTTTAATGGTCAGCTGGATAGGGTGCTGGGCCATCTTGTTTCAATTGTGCTTTTGCCAAGAATGGTTGGACCAGATGATCCCCGAGGCCTCTTCCAACCTAGTATTCTGTGATTACTGGTCATTTCTGTGCTGTGTGGTTGTACAGATAGTCTTCAAATATCATAATTAAACTTACAAAAAGGACTGGTCCACATCCAGGAATGCTAGCAAAGTTAACCAAGAAAATGATACAGCAGAAGGAAGGGAAGGATTAACTGTTTTCTCCATTTATTCATAGGAGGATTGCGTCTTAGGCGGATTTAGTAACACAGCAGAAATCTGTAGAAGATTGTTCCATAGCTATACACGGGTATTTTAACCTCAAAAGATCATTCGTCTTCTCTGTGTACACTTCAATGAAGTAATGTCCAGTGTGGATATTGCTCATAGCTCATGGGAGCATCTGTTCAGACGAAGGGGAGGGCGTCTGCACGCTGTGGATGGCCTTTGCAATGCTCCACTTCAAAGTTGCTCTCCTACCACGGCGCTGATCTGCAGACCGAGTTTTGTAATTCAGCAGCTTTCCTTAAGTGAAGTTCTTGAGATTTGATTATTTTTTTTTTTTTCCTTTTTCTCTCTTCCAAAAGATGAAGAAAACATCTGGTTATTTGAGAATTGCTCTTTGTGAAAGAGAGAGAGAGGAGCAGCTCCCCGGCTCGCTCCGGTATCACTGTTATCTGTTTAGATACCATTAACTTGTCCTTTGAAGGTAGTAGATGAGGTTGCCAGCAACAATTAAAAAACAATTTTTTTGAAAGTGTTGGGTTTCCCGGGCCCTTCTCAGATCAGGAAATGAGATTAAAATCAGTTGCTGAAAAGCTACTGTGTTTATTTGAATAGAGCAGAGCATGGCAGCTCAGGCCACCTCATTAAAGGAGGGTATTCTAAGCAGCCTGGTATTGTGTTTCCAGATTGATAAAACGCATTGTCTGTCAGCGAGCTCAGGGCAGCTCCGACTATATACTCTGGCACATATTTTCTGCCTCAGTGGTTCCTCTCAGTGGGATAGCCAGCCTCTGCCTTTCTGTTTGACATTTTTGCTAATAATTACTTGAAAAATCAGCCACTTCTATTTAAAAATTGCTACATGAAGTACTAGTCCATCTTTGCATCATGACAGCAAGAGGCCAATGAAGTAACGGGTGTTCAACCACATGAAGCTAACTTCATAAAGCATTGCCCAGGGTGCACTGCAGGATGACTTGAAATAATTAGCCTCTGGAGGTTGGAAACCTATGCTGTAAATCCCAGAGCTTAGAGTGGGGAGAGTTTTTTATCACTGTCCTTGACAGAAAAATTGTAGCATCCCAGCTTACTCCTTATTTGACATAATAAACTTCCAGCAGTGTTTTCCAGAATCCTGTGCTTACACCTTCATTTGCCTTTCCCTTCTCACAGCCTTTCCCTGGTGGGTTAGTCCCTGTGCTGTAGGAAGTTTCCTTTGGGCCTTAAAGCATCACAAAGACATGTAATAGCTTTCAGGCATCTGGCTTCCAGGGAGAATCAGGCCCTCTCTGAATCAGATAGGTTTCCACTGATGCAATCGCTGTGACCTGATAGAGCGGCAAGATCTATACGTAAAAAATGCACGGAGAAGCTCATCCACACTGGTGCCATTTACCAGTCCTGCCCTGGGACTGGCACTTCTGTACATACACGGTTTCGTCAGCACGGACCTCGTGGCTGTTGTTAGCACCTTGGTGCTTAATGCTGAGATCCAGAGCAGAACGTGTCTGCACAGATACTTGGGTAACTTGTCGTGTATATCAGGAGTGTCTTGTAAATGATAATGAACAGATGCCTTTTACGTACTACACAATAAGCCACTTGAAGTTGTCACCAGTTGTTTATAGATGTTATTAATATTAATAATTTACAACTCATTTCCATATGAAACCACATTAGGCTTGTCTACACTGCATCCAGTTACCTGCAGAAGCTGGGAAGCCGTGGCAGTGTGCCCGAGCTAACACGTCCTGCTGAGAAAATGCTGCCTTTGTTCGTGTCTCAGCGGCACGGAGCGGAGCTGTAGGGACGTAGCAGGGCGTTTGCTGTTCGCTCATGTACCCGCACATAGCACAATGAACTGCAGTGATTAGTCCAGCTCCTGCTCCAGGGACTATTTTAAATGTTATATGGCGTTGAATGTCTGCTCAACAAGGGGTGGTTGTTTGGTAGTGAAGGTGCTCTTCAGATATGGGAGAGGAGGTTCAAAGCCCTAAGGATCTTTCCTTTGCTGAAGACTTTAAAGGCACCAGGTCCATCTTCTTAGAGAACTGGGAGGAAAAAAATATAACAATTTGCCTGGCTTTGGAAATTTGAAGTTTAATCTCCTCCAGTTTAGGCAAAGTTGAAACATTGGTGTTCAGCGCATTAAATTTTCTAAAGCTTTTAGCACTGACCTGCATCTTCTCCCAAGGAATTTAATGGCAGTATGCCCACTAACATCTATAGAGGATGCAGGCTAATGCCAAATGTCTAAACAGCTACATGAAAAGTTCCTTTCACTCTTGTTCTTGCAGCGAGGGGGCATCTCCAATGAAGAAGTGACCATGCAAAGCTGGGGAGCACAGCACCGAGCTCTGGTTCCCAGGTGTCCTGCCAGGGTGTCCGTGTGGCACAGAAAGATCTTCTGGTGTAACCTCAAGCCTGATATAAAGGTTCCCAGACCTGTCTCTTCAGGGCTTGGGTGTGCTGAAGTCACATCCTCAACAATTACTGCATTTGAATCCAATTTTGCGTGGCTTGATGTACAACACTCTCTGTTGAGGCTGGGTACAATTATCAGTATTTATTCCCAGAAGCCTGGGGGGCTTTTTGTCAAAAGACAAAGCAACAAAAGTTCCATGGTATGCAAAATACAGACCTTTGTATAGCAAGTGAAATATTTAGATAGGAATCATTACTGAGTCCTTTTACAGCAACCTTGCCAGAGAAAGAGAGGGAGAGAGGGCTGGGAAAGAAAACACAAAGGAGGTAATAATATCTGATTAGCCAAGCAGCTGGAGAACTGATGGGGAATTGTGAAGCCTATCAAGGCATCGTGACTTTCTATGTGAGTGACATTCCGCAGCAGGAAGCGGCTACCAACTGAGGAACTGCTCTTGAATATTACCCCTAGGACTTGTCTTTCATGGGTAACCTTGCGGTATCCTTTGCTGGAGTTGTGTGTTTCTGAGAATTCGGTGACTTGTCCACGAGGCTTAACTGACAACAGCACATCACAGCACCAGCCGGGGCAGACTCATCCCGAGCGCGATGCCAGGGCAGTCAGTGGCCGTGCATGGTGGAGGGATATTTTGCAGCTGTCCTCTGTCATTCACTGTCATTTCAGGGCTGAGACGGTTGCAGTGGCCTGAATAATGTCTGCCATGTATGTATTCTGTGAGTTAATGTAGTAGTATTTTTTGGACGCAGCGCCCGGTTTAGCACTGTGCCTGTGATGTCTAGCTGTCTTCACATTTACACCAGTGCAATGCCAACCTTTGGGGGGGGGGGATGGATCACTTATAACTTATGGCACTATACCAGGGAGAATGTGTTCTTTATTCTTGTGGGTATGGTTAGACTCGGTAATCTACAAGGTCCTTTCCAAACACAACTATTCTGTGAGAAGACTCGATCTCATTATTTTGTAGGGTTTGAGGGTTTTTTTGAGATACCATCAAAAAATAAGAAGCCTGAGGTGATCTGCTTATGCCATTGGAGGAGGCTGGAAGGAGGCTCGGCTGTACCTTGTGGACTGTAGCCATTACTCTGTATTTCTCCTGTTTTAATAACAGCTTTCAGAAATCTGTGTGTGTCGTCTGTGTCCGTGTCCCGTCCCCCCCCTTAAGGTTCAATTTGGATGTAAGGGTCTGTTTTGCCTTCCTTAGGGCATCACCACACCAGCAACTGGGATACTGAGCAGCAGTTTGTTCCTTCCTCAAATCAGTGGTGATACTTTAACTGGAACAGGGACAAGACAACACTGGTTATTCCTGACTATAGGTCAACAAACATGTTCTCCACATAAGTTTCCACAAGAACATTCTCGGTGCTGTGCTCCTTGTTCCAAAGCAGTTCCTCATTTAACTAACAGAGCCCTACTTTTCTCAGATCTGAGCACAGAGGAATCCAGATGAATTTTGTAATATAACAGCTCTTTCAAGAGATAAGGGAATTGTTCTTACTGTGTATGCCTTTGGACCTGGAAATGTGAACACGAGCTGGATGTACCAATAGGGAGATTTCATTCTAGCTCTGCTTTACTTATTTTTGTTTCTAGAATCTGTGGAACATCATAGATTTACACTGCCAAATTTTTACACTTGCAGGTAGGGTCTAGTTTAGAGCACAATATGCAATATGTGAGCCTTAAGAAATAGGACTTCAGCCTCCTGGAGCTGGTGGAATTGGCTATACCAACTTAATCTGAGTCTACCTCCAACAGAGAGGCTGTAGGAAGGAAATGAAAAGTATATGTAAAGTTTGGGGTATTCATTACTTTTTAAAAATACTTTTCATGGGTAAAATCTGACTTTAATGACACATTCAGACTGCGGTGCTGAGAAGTACTGCATAGCTAATGCATTGTTTTGTTTTTGTTTATTCTGCAGAAATGAGGAAATTTCATTTTTTTAGTAAAATTACCAGTGCTTCTTTATTATTCACAAGCCTTAAAATGCATGACAAGCTGAACTGCTAAGTCCTCGAGGATTTTAATACCAGCTTCTTTGCGAATCTAAACTGGTTTTCCAGCCCACTACTTGGTGGGCCACAGGGGTTTTTACTCTAGTGTAATACACATTTAAAGCTTCTTATGGATGGCTACGTCTGCAAATAAGCTCAGAAAGCAGAAGAGGGAATGCATTGTGTTATCTGGAGTTGAGCAGGGAGGAGATTATCATAGGAGAAACCTGAACAAGAGGTGTGACAGTTTAACAGGCTGAGGTGCTGACTTTCAGTATATAATAGACACAGACAATTTCTAAAGGATCATGGAGTTAAGAATCCAGCCTTCACTCATCATTACGAGTAAAGAAACTTCAGGCTCTCTTGCTTGCTTTTTTATGAATAGCGAAGGTGGAAAATACCGAGTAGTAAAGGGCTGTGTATATTTAATTCACGTGTAACATTAGGGTTTATTTTGTTTGCTCTTTCATTTCTCCTGTAGATGCTTTTAGGAGCTAGATGCAATGCGTTAGCCTGGATTCAGCTGGGCAATGAATGTCTTAGTTTAGGTAATGCACGACTCTAAGAGAGGAACTGTCTTTTTATTTTAGACACCCAGAATCCAAGTTCATAACTAAGGCTCTTAGGCAATGTAATAACATAAAAAAAGCAATACCAGACTTTCTCAATTATAATTTTTTTTTTTTTTTAAAGGAAATTTATAGACTTACAGTCTATGTGCAAGGCTGGCATAAGGGGAATTTGGGTTTCCATCAGTCTCTCTAGTTGATCTCCTTGCCATTCTCATATGCCACATAGCTTTCCTAAGCTCACACGACTTCCAGATTTGCTCGGAAGTAAAGAAATCAAAATCTGTGCTTACATGATTTAAGTTCCCTTAATATGCTGAGTGAAACAAGCTGACAGATGACAAGTGTTCCAGAAATGCAAGTGGGCCCTATGTTACAGCCCCGCAGCCCTGCGCAGCTCTGCGCGCAGTACGTGCCCATAACGCCGGCCCCATTTCTCACGTACAATATTTATATTTCATTCAAAACTAGGGTAGTAAAAATGATTTAGTGAAATTCACAGCTTTGGAAAGATATTACCATACTAGAGTATGTGCTTGAAACTTGCTAAAAATATTTATACATAGAATCAGAGAATGGTGGGGGCTGGAAGGGACCTCTGGAGAGCATCGAGTCCAACCCCCCTGCCAGAGCAGGGTCACCCAGGGCAGCCCACGCAGGAACAGATCCAGGGGGGTCTTGAAAGTCTCCAGAAAAGGAGACTCCACAACCTCTCTGGGGAGCCTGGGCCAGGCTCCGTCACCCTCATAGTAAAGAAGTTTCTCCTCATGTTGAGGTGGAACTTCCTATGTTCTAGCTTATGCCCGTTGTTCCTTGTCCTATTTCTGGGTACCACGGACTGGACCTTTCTGCTTGACACCCACCCCTCAGACATTTATAGACATTAATAAGATCCTCTCTTAGGCTTCTCTTCTCAAGGCTAAACTGCCCCAGTTCTCTCAGCCTTTCCTCACAGGAGAAATGTTCAAGTCCCTTAATCATCCTCATAGCTCTCCATTGGACTCTCTCCTTATTTAAATGCATACATTTAAATGTGGATAGATTTCCACCATAATACAGCTGCACTAGTGCATGCCATGACTGAGCAGGGCTTCCAGCCCCCTCTGGATTCTTGACTGCAGCACTGGGAAGTGAACCCCACCAAGGCATCATAGGATGTGAGATGGTAGCCAGCTTCTCTGGGAATCCTGAAGTTAAACTGGCATGATGCGATGCAATGCGTGCCCTCTTTGATCTGTAACCACCATCGGCCAGCACACTGAGCAGCGTTTCATCTCAGTGCAGGTTCAGCCCCACGCACTCTGCGGGTGAAGATCAGCTGAACAAGCAGAGATGCCTGGTTTTACCTCTGTGTGTGTATCATGTGAATTAATGTGACACTGAAAAGCTCTTGTAAAAGACCGGTCAGGCTGTCCAGTGTTAAGACCTGCTTCAAGACTGAGTTACCTTCGTTACTGCATCGTGTGGCCAGCCAAACATCAGGCAGAGTGGCAAAAATACATTATGTACCTTTAAATTCACAGGGGTTTGTGGTCTTTCTTTTTTTTTTTTTTTTAAGGCTCACTGTTGTCTAGTGTGCTGTAGAAATGAATGGCAGAGAAACTTAAACTCAGAGACTTGGACATCTGAGGCAGCTGGAAAGGGGGTAGGGAGAGAGCAGGGCTTGCCAGCCACATGATATGCCAGGGCAATACGATAGGGACATTTTATTCTCTGAAATCTGGCTTGGGGAGAGGAATCTGGCTCCGTGGACAAATCCCACAGTGGGATCATTTCTTTTAACTCCTCCGCTGACTTTGGCAGCCGTGAGTTTGTGGCAAGCTGCAAGGCCTCGTTAACGCTGCTGACGAGCCCAGGAATTGGTGGCATTGCGTTGCTATAGCCTTGCCACGGATGCAGGGTTGACCTCATGGTGTCCTGGACATCTGGGATGGGGATCCTGGCACCACTGAACCATTTGTAATTGTCTGACACCGGCAACGTGGAAGATATTGGGTGAATGATTGCTAATTAGATTTCATTTCCTTTGGTCTTCAGTAGAACATCAGAAGGGGTACAGCTCCATCGTCATTAGTTACAGTGTCATTTTAAGAGGCTGATTATGCATTTCCTTATCTGTCTGATAGCTAAGTTGCTGCTGTTGTTTGAGTGACTTTGGCCTGATCTCATCAGATCCCAAGAGGTGCTGAGCTTTCTCCCTTTCCCATGACTTGAAGAGCACAGTGTGGTGCTCAGATGCTGCCACGAGCCAGCTTGCTCATACTCTCCAGGGAGGCCCAGCCAGCAATTTAGAGCTGCTGTATCTGCAGCCTGGTCAAAAGCAAGATGTATTTGAAAGCCCAGGAGTAAAGCTAGTGCTGCGGTACTTTTGCCCTAGGCAGGTGCACAAAGAATCAGAAGTTTCTTGCTGAGTGTTTATTCCTCCAAGCTCGGTTTTGCAGGTGCGGGTAAACTGAATCCCTTCTTTCATCTGCTTGTCCAAACAAGACCTATTAAAGAGCTCTCTGGTGTTTTACAAAATTCCAGCGTAACTCCCCATCTACTGCAGGCATGCGCATCCTCTCAGAAGAGTTTTATCTGCTGTTTTCATGTGGCTTTTCACCCAAGTGTGGTGTATTTGACATGTATAAAATACATATAAAAGTTTATAATTATATACATGTACAAACACAGATGCATACAGACACAGACCTAAAGGCACAGACCAAAACCGACTGCATCTCCACTGTAGCCTGCTGGAAGTTGTTGAACTTTTATAGAAGATTAGTCACAGCTCTGCAATTTCATGCTTTATCTTTTTTGTTACATGTATAAGGGAAATTATAAACCTTGTAATTTCTCTCTTACTATATAAAAAGCTTTAGATAACATCAAGATATGGAAGTAATACAGAGTAAGATGCCTCGATACATAAATGAACATGATCTAATACAGACACTGTACACCTCAATGACATGAAAAGGAAAAGAGAAAAATTCAATCTTGAATGGTAGGATTAAAAAAAAAAATAGGAAGGGGGGAGTAAAAATGCTTATGAGCAAGAGGACTTGGAAAGGTAAGACAAATTAAACATGCTGTAAATACATAAGCCCTCATTATCCTGATTTTAAAATACATGAGAAGTGGTAGGTGGTTTGTGGCAGGGCTGAGGTCTGACCCCAGCCAGAAAGTCCACATCACACACACAGGATCACACAGGATGTCAGGGGTTGGAAGGGACCTTGGAGATCTTTGAGTCCAAGCCCCCTGCCAGAGCAGGATCATACAATCTAGCACAGGTCACACAGGAGCAGCCAGGCGGGGTTTGAAAATCTCCAGAGAAGACGACTCCACAGCCTCTCTGGGGAGCCCGTTCCAGTGCTCTGGGACCCTTACAGGAAAGAATTTCCTCCTCATGTTAAGGTGGAACCTCCTGTGCTCCAGCTTACATCCATTCCCCCTTGTCCTATCACAGGGCATGAG
>JANHGN010020014.1:0-70296 GCA_024605025.1 Megaceryle maxima
GGAGGGGGAGCCGGGGGCACGCTCTGAAACCAGCCCCCCCCTCCCCACCCCTCCCCTCCCCGGCCGAACTGCAGCTCCTTCCTCTGCTTTAGGAAACGGATCCCTCCTGCGATTTCCTTTCAAAGGTGACTTGTAACCTCTTCATTAGGGTCGGCTTTGGCAGAGCGCTCATGGTGCAGTCGGCGGGGCCAACCCGCCGGTGCCGCGACCACGGGGGGAACGCGCTTCTCTTTCCAAGGGTGGAAAATAGACAGGGCAGCGGCAGCAGCAGCAGCTCCGCGGGTGGACCGGCGTCCTGGTCATGCTCTGATGGGTACCATGGACTTTAAGACAGATCCCAGCGCAGTAACGATCAATTTGCTGCTCATTGTCCACCCCGAGGAGACAGCGAGCAAGCAAAAAGGGCAGAAAGAGAGGCAGACGGAAGGCAGCCGGAGCTCAGGTAACGTCCCGCCCGCAGCGGGTGCGGGGGGGGCTGCAGGTGCAGCACCAGCTACCCGGGAGACGGGGAAGTGAAGCCGCAGCTTTGGAGCTGCGTTTGGGCTTTCCTCCCCGCCTTTCTCCTCTTTTCGCTTTGCTGACATGCTGCAGAACGTCGAGCTTCAAACTGGTTTGTGGTGGAAACCCGGCGTGCCTTCACTGGTCCTCCTGGTGCAGGAGATCCCTTGCCTGCGCAGGGTTGCATGCTGCATGGTGCTGGGTGTCTGGCTCTGGTGCATGCAACCCAGGGTGCAGGAGGAGGTGTCATACACACACATACTAATCCGAGGACATCTGCACCTCGCTCTGTCCTACGGTGATCCTGAGATGCCTCCACAGGCTCTCTCAGCTGCCAGGGGGACCAGAGCAAGAGCTCTGCAGCTTCAGCGCAAACCAGCACCTACCACAACAACATACAGGGGCAAAAGTGTTTTGTCTGAAGTGTGTCTAGGCTTTGCCTCCAAGGATGACTGCCCTGAGCCATTTATAGCTACAGTTTGGGACAGTCTTCCTGGCCCAGCCCCTATCCTTCAGGGGATCTTCTAAAAAGTTAAGGCTGTGCTCTGCAACTGTAAGGGGACCCTCCCTGCAGAAGTAAAAGGAGAAGAAGGTGTATTCCTGCTCTAAAACCTTGGGGAGAACCCAGATTTTCAGATAAACAGTTCCAGGCTAATAAGGACAGGCAAAGCTAACACAGAACTTGTGTTCATACATCTAACACTGCCATCCAGCACCTACCAAATAGAAGCGAGCCCTATCAAAGCAACTCTAGTTCTGGACTACTTCAATTTCTTCCTTCTGGTATTTAATACTCCAGAACAGGGGCTGTAACAAACACTGCAGATGAGACAGGGACGGTGGATCCTGATGACACTGGGGTTCAGCTGGAATAAGGGGTTACATGAAAGGTTTTGGGGTGCCTGGACTCCAGGTAGTGCCAGAGCCTCACTCCAGGAGGACAGCCTGCCAATCTCACATTTATATCTTACAGGGTTGCAGGATGATGGAAACGAAAACAGCAGATCACAGCCACCCCAGGGGAGAGACCTTAACGGTATGTCATCTCACTCTACTGATAAACACAGCACACAAAAACCATTTGCAAGTTTTTAGCACCCAGCTGTGCCTTTCAAGCACAAGCAGGCTTGAAACAACCCATTCTTTTCCACTGCTTTGGTGGGGGCTTCAGCGGAGCCCGGTGGAAGGCTTCAGGCCATGTGCCATGGGAAGCATCCCCTCCATGCTCTCCTCTGCCTGTGGCCCGGATGCACACGGGTGGCCTTGCAGAGCCCGCACACAGCCATCTGCAGGGAATTCTTCTGCAAGCTGGTCATAGTGCATGGATCTTGCCATTCACAGCCAGCTGATGGCTGGGGAAATTTAGTGCCCCAAATTGCTCAGGTTGCAGATAGAGCTTCCAGAGACTTCCCCAGCACTCACATAGTTTAAGCAGGCTCTGGGTTGCACAATAAACCTTTGGGGTTTCAACCCATCTGTCCAACAGTCCTTTCTCCATCTCCCCCAGTCAGAGATTGGTGATTGCAAGGCAGGTGGGACCTATCCAGGAACAGTGTGGCTGCTAGTCTTGAATGTTTCCCTGACAGCTCCTCACCCCTGAGACAGTTCAGAGGGACCATCTGAAGAGGTTACCTTTGGCTGCATGCAGCCAGGCTGCAGGATTGAGATGCAACAGGACAGAGCAGCTTCCAGGAAAGGGAACCAGACCATTTGACTTGCTTTCCTGATAGTCTAAGCCTACTGTGTCTAGCAGAGAAAGGCAGGGGGCAAAGGTAAAGCCAGACAACAGGTAATCCTCGTGGTACTGAACAGTGATTTCTAATTACACCAAACAGGAGCATTGCTTCCACGGGCCAAGCAATAGCAGCGTACAAAAGCCACCACTGTGCCCAGTACAGTGCTTGATCGGAGACCTGGTCCAAGCCCCTCTGAAATGAGTGGTGGCTGGATGGTGCTCACAGAGTGTGAGCAAGCAATATTTCATGGCAAGATATAACTTTGGTGTTGTTTTTTCTTTTACAAATCTGATTGTCTCAGACACCATAGAATAAAAGCCTCCAGGAAGCAGATAAAACATTCAACAGTCTCTCACTCGTTCATCACACTCAAGAGGGTCTGCAACTGGAGCTGAAGAATGCAAGTCAGAACTTCCATTATGAGTGACAGGATGGTATTGATCATTTATCACCCTGAATTAATGGCAGGAGTATTTAGTAGGCATATGGAAAACCTCCCCTTGAAGCTCTACCTCAGGCACAATTTAAATCCCTGTGAGGATTATGAAGGAATCCAGGTTGGCAGAGGAGCAGGCAGAGCTTTCACTCCTCTAGCACCACAGGGGTTAATAAATTCTGTTTTAATCAGCTGTATTAGCATCTTGATGAAGCCTCTCACACCGCCGAGCAGCTGGTGCTACTGAAGTATTTACAAACTGTATTACATAAGCCTCACCCCAACCCCACTGAGGCAAGCAGGCTGTGGCCCCATGCTGCCCACAAAATCCCATTATTCACAGCCTGATCCTTGTCACAGCCACGAGGTGCGAATGGTATCTGGCCTTCAGGACGAGCTGTGAAAACCAGGTTCCTTGCACTGGTCTCTGGTGGCTGGCAGGACAACAATCACATGACACTTTGGAAAAGAGAGAGGGAACGCCTTGGTGTCCTGGCCAACATCCACCCTGCCTCTGGCAAGACTCGAGCATCCAAATCTGTGCAGGAGCTTGAGCTCACTGTCCCCTGGCATTTGCTGACCGCCCTGGCTGACTGTCAGCACAGCCCAGGTGAGCAGATTTATGCTGCCTACAACTGCATGGTCCCTGGGTACGCGAGGTGCTCCCCACACCTTCCTCTGCCCCAAGGACCCCAGGGCCAGCCGGCATCACCAAGATGGTCAGAGGCTGCCAGAGCCCAAAGGGGAGAGATTAAGATAAGGATGAGATGCTGACAACCACACTAATGCGCGCGTGCTCAGGGACTGCATTACCTCCAAGCTCCCTGCACTGCCCTCTCCTCCCACCCACCTCTCCAAACATACACCAACTGGTCCAAGCACTCCACTACCCCACCACCCGCCTTGAGCAGCAGTGCCCACTCCAGCCAAACCTTAGTCTGGAGCATCCCTCTGGAGTGGGATCAGGTGCCTCTTGACCATGAGCAATTGGGCTTCAAAGCTGGAGAATGGGGTTGGGCTTCTTGTGTTGTCACTTCACTGCTGAGCAGATTTAATCTGCCTCGGCTCCAGGCACCTCTGCTCTCTTCAAGGCATTGAGATGTTTTCCTTTGTGCCACCAGGCCAGCATGTCTCCAGCGAGCCCTGCAAGAAGACACAAGCTGCTGGTTCATATTCTAATGAAGGTAAGTGGCAAGCCATGAAATACTGGTTTCTCAGAGCACCCCGAAAGAGTGAAAAAGAACCACCCTGACAATTTTATGACCCTGAGCATGAAGAATTAAAATCCCAGGGGACCCTGGAGAAGGATTGGGTCTTTCAGTGTGGATACAGGGAGATGGGTCCTGGAGCACCTGGGTTCCCACTGTCTCCCTGACCACCAGGACATAACATAGCCCTAATTGTAAAGCATGGTAAGAACACACTCCTGCCAATGTCAGATATTCCAGCACTAATGGAAGGGTGCAAGAGCTGAAGGAAATAATACTGGCAGAAGTTTAGCTTAAGACAGCTGGTTGCAGAAGTCCTTCCATAGAGTAGATCGTTGCAAAGAGCCATCCTTGCACTAGAGCAGGGGCAATGCTGGGTGAGCTGCACCCCAAAGCACTCACTGGCCAAGGACTTGTCTGGCCACAGAGAACGAGAAAGTGTTTCTTTATTGGTATCTTGTTTAGGAATAGTATAAAAAGTAATTAAAAACATCAGTAATCATTTCATACCATTAGTTTCAAAAGTGATTGATGTAACACTTTGAAAATTTTCTATGGAATTACATTTTTTCATTTATTAAAACTGTTTTTTAAACTTACTGGAAGAAGGCATTCCTCACCATTAATTCTTTTTCTTGAAAACAAAGAATTTTAATTTCTGGAGAAAAACTGAGGAAGTGGAAGCTGTCAAGAAAATCCACAAAAAGCCAAATCTGAAAATAATATTGAGAAATAAAAAAGGACCCCTGAAAACATAAAAATCTTGAGGAAATCACACCGTTTGCACAAAGTGATCCCTTTGAGAAACATCTTAATTTTATGTTCAAATTAACTGACAAAATACACCAGGCCAGTTCTAATCTTAACACCCTATCTACAATCATCCAAGAACTGTAGTCAAGTTCTAGGATTTAAAAGGGGTTTTCTACAGTTTTTCTTGCCTTATGCTTTGGGGCTTTAAAGGACATTGAACTTTTTTGCATAATCACAGGAGATAAAAAAATTTTTTAAAGTTAAATTCTGCAGAAAAACTTATTATTTGATGAAAGTGCCGATTCCTACCTAATTAGCTCGTTCCAGGAGCTGTCTTTCAAGGAAAACTCCAAATGTCATGAGACTCTTGATAAAATTGTAGGAGATAGCACGTGCAATTGGATGGCAGCCCCAAGGTAGATTGACATCTTGACCTTCAGTCTCCAAAGTAACCTCTGTCTGATCTGAACTGGGGAGCCCATGAGCATGATGAGGTCCTCGGTCCTCCAAGGAACCTTCATGGTTGCAAAACCTTCTGAAATACCAAAAAAAAAAAAAAAAAAAAGGCAGTCTCTTTCAAAAAGTTCCGGTAATGCTTATAAAACTCCCTAACTTTTTTCCTTGTACCTCTCTCTATGAAACTTTAAACACAATACCACCAGGTTTCCACACAAGGTTGTCCTGGAGCATCATGGCATGCAGAGTGGAAGTCCCACAGCACGCCTGGTTCACAGCTGGCTCTGCCAGGATGCTGCCTCTTACAGGCAATGGCCTTTACCAAAAATTTTATTATCACCAGTCAAACCATTGTCATAGCTCTAAGCCTTTTTCTGTTTGATTCCAAGAAAAAAAATCAATGAAAGAAATTGATTCTCTGCTTACCGTATCTCCATCAAGAGCTGTTTAATATGGTGATAAACTTTTTTTTTAAGCAGCCACATAACCCTCACTGAGGACCTCTGCTTTATTTATGATCTGCTTTATCACGAGTTAGGCTATAACGAGCTGTTGGTTATTTTTTGAGAATTACAAATCGCGCTGGAGGTGACCACAGGCTTTCTGACTGTACAGTTTATCTTAAGGGTGCTTTGTTTTGCCTGGAAGCCCAAGCGCTTTGGTACCTTCACAATAGCCAGAGCTGTCGCTTCACTTGCTAAACTGTCAAGGTTTAGAGGCTGGGCTGGCCATTAGTTGAATAACACATGTTCTCTGTTAACCCCTCTCCCAGGACATTAAGTTAATAGTCATAGCTTCAGCAATGTCTTGTCAGGCAATCCTCTCCTTTTCCTCTGCTGCCTGGTAAGTTTTCCCTTTCTTAGGGAGTTTGTCATCAATTTTTTGCAGGAACCCAAGTGATGGTGGAGATTCATCCCAAGGATACCCCCCCACAACTCTTCAAGAAACTCTCCTTCGGAAAAGGTACAGCCTGGGCCTTAACCCCTGGCAGAGAGGGTCAGGGTGGGTAGGTGAGTGAAGGGGATGCATCCTTCCCTTTGCAGAAGTAGAGAGGGCAAGAAGACCAGGAGCTTGTAGAGATGTTGCACCCCTTGAGCTAGGGCAGGGGTTGCAGTGATTGCACTAACTATGCCGGTGTTGTTGCAGGTCCCCAGAGGCTGCCCAGTCTGAGAGGTCAGGACAACAAAGGTGAGATTCTGCTCTACCTTGGCGCATGTCTCCAAGTGAGCCCTCGACCAGGACGTTGCTCCCAGGAGGAGACAAGGCTCCCTTCTTCCCATGGGGACTCAAGACACTTGAGAGGATGCCAACCACTCTGCCCTCTCTCCCTGCCTGGCAGATGCTGCTGGACTCTGCCTGCGCATGAGGATTGAGGAGCAAAATCCTTCTGCTCCTGGGGCAACGGGTGTCTCCTCTTCCTCCATCCCTGAGATAAGGCAGGTGGTGACAGCTGGGAGGCTGCAGCATCACTCAGAAATTCTGCAGACCTCTCTGCAGGGTTATCATCTAACAGCTCTGGAGCTCAGCTCTCCCTTTTTCCATGCCTGGGAGAGTTTGCCCACATGGTGGGCAGGGTTTAGATGTCCCCAGCCTTCAGGCTAGAACAGGAGATGCCTGACTGCTGGGGAATGTGGCCTCTGCAAAGCTGCAGGACATCGGGGAGGGGACGCAGAGCGCACTTTGGTCCAGGCAGCTTTGCTTCATCCCTTTCCCTTAGGCACCCCCACTCCAAAGGGTGTTGACTTACATGTCCAAATGCAAGGAAATGGGCAAAGAAAAGCCCCAATTTCAGCTTTTTCCACCCAGTTCTGCTCCTCAGAATCACTTCCATTTGTCTTTTTTCTTCTGACGACTGCTCACCTCACGCTCCCTTTTCCACTTCGCTAGGTTTCCAGAAAACTGAAGCCCCACGGCCACCAGGAAGCAAAGACCTGCATGGTAACTATCAGCTGTCCCCCTGCCCCGCACCAGTGGCACAGTGGGGCACAACACAGGGCAGCCCTGGATAGGAGGCCCACCAGTCCTAGAAACAGGGCTTGCCCTGCTGCAAGCCTGGACTGAAGTGCATGGCCAAAGGATTTAATTTCTATTACCCCAAGTAGCGGTCAGCTTCCCACCCCCCTGTTCACTGGAGCAGCAGATGGGGATGGCTATGGGAATGTCACACGTGCTGTTCCCAAGACTTGCCCGAGGCTCCGCACCCAAGGAAGGCTACCCCGCAAACGGGTACAATGCACACTTCCTACCTGCACGGGGCTACATGAGCTACTGCAGATCCCACACCTGCAGGGAGCCCTTGCAGCTACAACCTGGCAAAGACAAAGTGGATAACCAATTTTAAAAAAACATTCCGTTCCCCAAAGGCAAAAAGTAATTTTCAGAGCTGTAGAGAGTGGAAACCTTTAAACGTGTAAATCTGCTTTATCTCTCTTTAGGTCAATGTAATAGCCCTTAACAGGGAAAAATGAGATAAACAAACAAGCCTGTTAAAGAACCAGATGCCGCGTGCCTACACGCTGATTTTGGCAGTCGGGCGCCTGCCCGGCACAGGGATGCAGCTACGCCCCGCCTGGCAGGCTGCACCATCACCGGGGCGCGGGGTGCCCCGCAACCCTCCCTGGGGCAGAGATTTCCAGGAAGAGCAGGGCTCACATTAACAAAACACTTCTGCAAGTCAGAAATAGACCTTCTGGCCACCTCCCCAGTGGGCTGAGGCTGGCAGCAAAGGGATCAGAGCCCCGTTTTGGGGAGACAGAATGGGAACAGGTGATGAATACAGCTTTCAGAAGCACTGGCAGCTTCTCAGCTAGGATGGGATGCTCTTGGAGCCTCTCATGCATCCCACTCCCACTGGCACTCACTGAGCAGGCAGCAGAGGGGCATCCTGCTTGCTTAGCAAGGGTCACAAATTAAACTACACAACCAAACAAAGCCTCTGTGCCCCCATGTACAGCCCAAGGCACTTCTTGTCAACTCTCTCCAGGCAAACAGAAGCTCTATGGCACCATTCATTTACTTCTCCCAGCACTCAGGAGTTACACAACAACATTTTCACTTCATGATCTCTTTAAAATCTTTTTCTCCAGAGAAATAGCAATCCTACAGAGATGGCTAGAAGAATCTCTCTAGTTCTGAATGGCTTTGACAGCACATGACAGGGAGAGAGATTGCTGTAGAGCTCAATTCTCCTCTCACCAACTCAGAAGAAAACAGAGAGCTGAGCATTCGGCAGTCCAGGGCAGATGTCCACGCAACATGTCTGTGCACCAAGCTATACCTGCATCACTCGGGTGGCTCGCTGATGAGAGGGAACAGTGTCAGCTCATTCTGAGACTGTTTAAAAAAATGTTATCTGATTAAATAGGGCAAATTATTAACTCTTTGTTCACACCAAGTAGCAAATGGGAACCTAGAGCCTACAAAGATGCAGGCAGAGGGGTAGGCATACCAGTTTTAGTCCGACTGCCCCCCACGTTACATTTCTCATGCTTGAATTTGTGCAGAATTGTGGCCCTTGACCATGCAAAACAGTCATTACTTTCAGCAAAACTACTGGAGAAAGCCATCTCTTTGGTGGGTTTGTTTTTTGAAGTCATGTTGTCACCAGGGCTTCCACAGCACAGATTTTCCCTGATAATTCTGCATTATCTCCTGCACCTCCATATAACATCCTGGGATTTTCTATGCCATTATACAGTGCCGAAGATGCAGGGGCACCTTCTGCTCCAGCACTGCCCCAATTATACCAGACTAGACAGGGTGGCTCCTGCTTTCCATGCAGCTGGCAGGGACCTGTACTCTGCTCCCTAAGCACCCGCTGATGGATGCCTCTGTGGGTCAGGAAGCAGCTCTGCAGTGTCCCCTTGTTTAATGTACAGACAGGAAAAATACCCCCCTCCCTCCCTGAGACAATGACAGCTTGTTTCTTCCCAGCATATCCATGGGACAAATCCTCTTTGAAATCCATGCCAGTAGATCTGCAGCAATTTGAGAAGCTGGATGCTTACGCATTAAAAGTAAGTCTTGCTTTTGCCTCTCTCCTCCTCCCAGTTCCCCTGTGGGGGCGTTCCTTGAAACCTAGCTACCAGCACTAGCACCAGCTTAGTCTGAGCTGTCGGGGCAAGTGCCTCACAATCTCACAAATGAGTGAAAAACCATTTCCCTGCAAACATAAGCAACAGAGATCCCACTCTAGGAGGGAAACTATGACACAAAAAAAAAGAAAACAAAGGCAAAACAAAAACATACTTGAAACATGGAACTACAGCTTTGGATTTCAGCTTTTAATGAAGCTCAAGTTAGAACAGTCTCCTGGTAGGTGGAGTCTCACTAGCTTTAGAACAACAAGGGAGCAGGGAGGAAGGGATATCTACCATAACAATTTCTTCACCACAATCTTGCATTGGTTCCTCCTCACAAACAGGTAGACATCAAGAACAGCATAGAGGAACTTGTTAAAGCCCTGCTTAAACAAGCCCGGACTGATCTGGAAAAAGTCCGTGCCATATGGATATGGATATGCCATCACATAGGTAGGTTGAGATCTTCAACTGAGAAGGTAAGCCTGTTGTTGTCACCCCCATTATGCTGCCATTGTAGTTTACTATATATCTTGTGGGTTAGTTTCACATAGTGAGTGAGAGGAAGGCTTTCTGGATGCATTTATCCAGAAGTGTGTTCAATGGAGGTTCTTTCACCACCTCTGTTTCCAAAGTCCCTCCTACCAGGCCCTGCAAGGTTTGTGCGTAAATGATTTGTTTTCTCAGGATGAATCTAACTTCTACCTGACTTACTCAAAGGTCACATATTTATAACCATACAAGTCCCTGTCATTTAAGCAGATGGAGTATGAAGTCAGGAGGCCTGGTTGTCACATACAGAGACATCCAACGACACCAGAATTTTTATCTCCAATACACATCCTAAATCTCCGCAAACCCTCCCAGTGCATTCTGCACGCTGGTGCCTCTGCCCCAGGAGGGTCTCAGCATAGCTTAGGTACCACCAGGAACCATCAAGCTGCCTTGACTAGCTTGGAGTCATCACAGCTGCTTCTGTAGCTCCTCAGTTGCTCCCTCTTTGGGCAGCAGACCACCCCTTGCAAGGAGCAGCCTGGACAGTCCAGTCCTGAGTGCAGCCTGTCCTGGATGAGATGCCCTCTTGCCTCTGACGGTTTCTTAGCTGTTACATCAGCAGCTTTGCCCCTGTGTTTTGGGGATGTGCTCCATGCTCCAGTTTCTAGCTGGTACCTAGTCATCCTGTTGATACATCCATCAACTGTGTCAGTGCAGCATATCCAAGAGGGCAGCTTTCATAAGGCATGCTGGCACCTGCAGTACTGCTGTTCCTGCCTGTATGTGCACCCCCCCAACCTTCATGAGGGCTGCAATCACTCAGCTTTCCCTACCCCTCCCCACCCAACCCAACCCCAACCTGAGCAACACGAGAGTTTCAGAAATAACCAAGAGACGGGAAGAGGACAAGGAAGGAGAATGAGGCAGTGTTTGTAGCCTCTCCAGTCTGGCACATCAGAGGGGACAGAAGGCTTCTTGCCACCCCATGTTCCTTGGTGGGGGGAAACTGGATGAGCAACATGATTGTGCTTTACATAGCATATGGAAAAATGTCTCTCTCCTATTAACTCTTGGGGTAGGGGGAAGCAGTACAGCTGTTCTTTCCCTCACCTCTTACGCATCCCAATGGGCTCTGGTGTGGCACAGTTCACTGGCTGAACAGGCCATCTAACAATTTTGGGAAGCACTGGTCTAATCTCATTCCTACTGAGATCAGCAGAGCTTTGCCAGCAACTGCACAGTTAGGTCAATCCTAAGCAGCATTAATCTTAAATATGCAGACTGCTGATTTCACTGCATTTCCCAAAACCAAGCATTTGACCGATCCCAGCCCGAGCTCATGCTGGCCACTGATCATTCAATCTTTACGCTGTTAACTCACTTCTACCTGCCACTGCCTGGGCCAGGTCCTGCTTGGGCCTGCTGGTCTGGTTCGAGTTGGTCCATTTACCTTACATGCGTTCACTGGATGTCTCTGATCGCTGGCAGGTACACTGGGATCTCCTCACAAGATTTTTTTACACCATCTTGGCCCCAGTTCTCCTTCCTTCCTACAGAGACTGACCCCTATTTCCATGCATGGGAAATAAGCACAGTGCTAGGAGTTTAAAATAGCTCACAAAAACACAACAATCCTGGAAGAGCACTAATGTTGTAAACTCCTTCCTTGTTTGGATTTTAAGTGAGAGCACTGCTCCCTGGGTCTCTTTTCCCACCCAGTTCAACACCCTGTCTCTAATGGACTGCTACCTCCATGCAGCAGTAGCACTGAAAGAAATCATTTTAGCTATTATTTCTAGTATAAATACAGAGCCATGTGCAGGCAGCTAGCTCTCCATACCCCTCAAAGTGCTCTGCAGCTTTGCTGGTGGCCCAGTGAACAGCCCAGGTCGAGAAAGGCACCCTTTCCCTCCAACCCCACAAGCCAACCCCAAGGCAGCTGTCAGCTGAGCCTCTTGGATAAAAGACAGTTGCAGCATTTCATCAAAGCACAAATCCAGCGTGTCGCCAGCCTTTTTTCTTCTTCTACAGCATTAAAGGGAGGATGAATCAGCTGATGCAGCATTCCTTAGAGCTTTGTCGGAAAAATATGTTCATATTTTAAGAAAGAGGTTATGGACATGACCAAGGTTGGTCAGTATTGAATTAACCCTCCTAGACCAGTTCCTCAAGCTCTGTCTGAAGGAACCCTGCTGTGCAACTTTTCTATATTCATTCAAGCAAATTAAGATTTCCTGCACTTCCAGGTATTAATATGATTCGCTTGCAACAAATCATTTCAGGTATTTCCCAACAAGCTACTTTTGTGGTATTTATAATAAGAATTGCTCGTAAAGAGTGCAAAAAGCAAAATGGTTTCCTTTGACAGTAACACAAGCTTGACTCCATCAAATGCAGAGCATTCTGTTTTTTACCAGGCAGGAGCTTTTGAGATTGTAAATTGTGCCTCCCCACCCCTCAAGGGCAGCCCCTGGGGAGGGCCATTTTTTCTAAAAAAGCAGTTTTCCTCCCATTTGGATTCAACTGCTGAATCCCAGCCCAGGCATAGAACAAACAGTGATGAGAGAGAGACCTTGTTCCTCTCCCCTCATCATCGTCCAACGCCATCCTTGTGCAGCACACGCCACGGCTCATTTCTCTTTGCTCACGCTCACGTTGATGAAAAGCATTCCAAGCGTTGCTCCTGCTGCCGGTCGATCCCATTGCCTCAGGCTTTTGGATGAACTTTTGTCTGTGTTCCTTCCCGCAGAATACGACGTAGTGGGCTACCATGACAAAAGCCAGCTGTCAAGCAAACCCATAGATGTGCTTCAGACAGGGAAGAGCATTTGTGAGGGATACGCTGGGCTCTTTGAACAAATGTGCAGGTAAATTAAGTTCAGAAACATTCAATGCCAAGAAGAGTTAACATTCATTGTCATCTCTGTGCCTATTCTGTCTGCCTTTGCATTGACTGATGTGACTTTAAGCAGAACGTGGAACTTTAGCTTTCAAACCATGCTGTGGAAAAACAGCAAGTCCTAGAAAGGTCAATTTTGCTTCCTCCTCCACCTCCTCCACCCCCCCTCTCCAGCATAATTTACTTTGTGCCATCTGCTGAGCTTCGCATTGCATTAACATAATGGCAGATGAAAACACAGAGCTAATTTGGTTAGAAGCAGCTAGGTTTTTCCTTTGAGTATCTGTATGTGAAGGTTAAAAGCATGGCAAGACTTAAACAAGAAGGAGTGTTGTCTCCAACAGCCTCCCATGCAACAGGGAGGCACGGTCCCAGAAGGAGCTTTCCCAAAACCTTCCGGAGATGCCCCTGTAGTGGAGGGAAGAGGATACAGCCTCACACTTACTGGACCATTTTCTGCAGTCAATCTCCAGGTGCTTCACCATTGAGGCCCATACTGCAGTTCCCATTTCATAGCTATGTTGGCTAAATCCATTTTCCTGCCTACAAAACCCCATCGACTTAACTGGTGATTAATTGCAAACAAATGGGATTTCCCTTGCAAAGCAGGACTTTATAATCCCCAAGCTGTTGCATAGAAGGGGCAGCCCCTTCCTTGGCAGGGAGCACAGGCACCTTGCAGATGAATGCAGCACAAATCCCTTCTCCCTCACATTCCTCCAACCCAGTAAGGAAAGGATATGGCCATTGTGCAAGGCAATGCTCAAGCACCAAAGCAAGGAGCAGCATCCCACCTCTTAGACAATACTCTGGCTTAACGGAATAGTGAAGGCAACAAAGGTGCCTGGCAAGTTTGGGACCAGTCTTATATAGAAGGGTTGTCCAAGAGCCGAAAACTCAACCTAACAACTCAGAAGCTTAAGATTGAAAAGGGCTTCCCAATGCCAGAAGGCAATGGTGTACTTTCCTGAGAGCATGGGCTTGCGAGGTTGCTCTCCCACAGAGCACTTTATCAGCACAGCAGCTTCCATTTACAAGATAGCTTTGGAAAAATGAAAGACCAGTTGTTAATTGGCATGTGTAAGTAACAATTGGCTTTCCACACCATCACAAAAGATTTAGGAAGGTTTTCACCATGAAACAAACAAACAAACAAACAAACAACACAGTAAAAAGAACAGATTTAAAAAAAAAAAACCAAAACAAAACTGTGCCAGGTGCTAAAGTGGTAAATGCTTCCAACCAGTAACATATCCTGCAATACTGGATCTTGCTTTCTAAAGAGTAAAATAAAGAAATAGGATGAAAAAGTATGAATTTACAACTGCATCTTATGTAACAGTTATTAGCAGTTAGAAGTGGGGGAAATTTGCACCTGTTTATTAAAAAAGCATAGGTTTATCTCATTAAAAGCATTAACCTTTTTAAGGATATCTTTTACTGTTTAAAGGTTCTGTTGACTTACTCTTAATTCCTCAGTTCCAGGCTGATTATTCATTTGGTGATTCAGGAAACCTCCCAGTCACCCAGCCTATTACTTTTATCAAATATTTGATAAATGTTTGATAAAATGTTTAGCTCCTTTCCTTAAAGACTATAACCAAAGACAACACCCCTTTCTTGCAAGGGGATCTCCTCCTCCAAGTCTTGTGCACTGTCCAAGTCTTACGCTCAGTCTAACCACAAAGACAAGAGGCAAAGAGCAGTCATCTTATATAAAGGTTTTTCAGAGACAAGTTTTTGGGAAAAAAAGGTCTTTTATCGTGCCTTTTTTTCCTAGCTCCTGTTGAGGCAACTTTAACAAACAACCCAATTTGCCAGTCACCAGGAGTCCCCCCTAGAGGGCCTGCTGAAGTCAATGGCTGACACTGATTGAGTCCTACTTGTCCCAGTGCCAGCAGAGAGAAGAGTTCCTGCTGCAGACACAACAGTGTCACCTCTGACCACAGCCTTGGCAGCCAGACTTCTTCCCATTATCCAAGACTCCTGTCAAAGATGAAAGGTGAGCACGGATAGTGGGAAGCTGGCCACAAAACATCAGTTTCCAAACATCAAGCATAATAGCAATGAACATAAACACAGGCTTCTGACCAACATTTTACCAGCACTTCTCAAGAACTGGCTTCTCAGCTGACAACAAAACCTGAGGAGGTAGCATGGCCGAATGAGTTGGGGAGTATAAATTCATTACTTTAGTTTAGGACAAAACCTAGCAGTCTGGATTTAGGGAGAAACTTGCTTACCAAAATGAACAAGATGTTCCAGCAACACCTTTGGGAGTAAAGCTGATTGCACTCCCTACAGTGAAGCTGACCACTCATCTGCTCCTTATGTAGAACGGATCTGCCAATAATCCAGGTTTCACCTCTTGTTTTTCCTGTTTTCTACAGTCTGTAGCTTTCTTTCATTTCAGGCACAGGAACATACACCTACCTACCACAAGTATAAAACATTCTGTCTCCCCCTGGAGAAGCCAGATTTGCTTCTTTTCCAGATGAAATCATCAAAGTCAACCTGAAATCAAAGGGAAGAAGGTGCCATTGAATTTCAGTGACATCTGTAGCAAGATCCAGTTTCCTACTCTATTTGCAGCAGAAAAGCAACTTGGCTTTTAACTCCCTTGCTGCACTAAGTAGATGTTGCCAACTATTTCTTAATTCAGTTCTTCCAGTCTACCTTGTATTTAGGTAATTTTCTACCATCACACTGCCACTTCAAGCATTTCTGGAGATCTTCTCAATCTTCTCTCTTCCTGCTTAATTTATCTGTATAAAGTCACACAAGAACAGAGGCACTATCACTCTAATCACCAGTACAAGACTGCTCTTTTACAGGATGTTTTAGCCTGTTTTTTTAATCTGTCCATTATTAGAGAGACCACTCTTTAAATTAACTTTGAACACATCCAAGCACAAACTTTTCTTGTTGCTTTGCTAACGTTCACTGCAAGTGACAGCACAGAAAGAACGAAGGGCAGAACTTGTCTCGTAATGTTCTCTGAATATCCCAGCTAACAAGAATGTCTAGAGAAGCCTAGAAGGATTAGACACCAATCCCCATGAAATTAAGGGGAATTTGGTACTTAGGTCCTGTTAGGCGCCTTTGAAACTCCTAGGATCAAATCTTCCTTAAAGTTCCCGGGCCAACTCCTAGTCTCAGTTACATCATGTAAATCCAAGCTCTCACCAGTCTTGTCAGTGGAGTTGCTCCAGATTTAGTGACCAGCTCCATGTTAGAATTTGGCTCACAGGCGACTGCAGGCTGGCAAAGACTTTACAGACCACCTGTGACACCAGGTTTCTCAATGGCATTCCTTTCAGGCTTGCCATGTTCATTTTGAATACCTCATGTGACAGGCAGCACTCGCTATTGCTGTATAACAGCCCGTGCTAAACGAGAACTGGCTTCCATCCCCCTTCCTCTTCTTTGCTAGTCATCTTCACCATGTGATTGGGGTCCCGCCACATTTCTCCTCTCTGTTTAACTTTGTCTTCTCTCTGCAGGCTACCCAATGTGAGGTCTCAGCCCTTTGCAGTTGTGATGCTATCTTTGATACTCTTTCTCAAAGAACTGGAGAAAGAATGTAAGAATTCAATTTACAAATAACTAAGTAACACAAAGACGTCCAGGTTTGAGTTTAGTACATCTGTCTGAGAAACTGAAGTGACCTTCTTCCCTTTAAACCAGCATCATCTCTGAAAAAAAGCACCCCTCCCTATAAGCACTACTGCACTGCCAAGTACCAGCCAGTATCTGTTACCAGATCTTGACTTCTTAACAACCATCCTAATCATCTTCTCCATAAATACTACTTTTCTTCTGAGTTAAACCCACATTATGCAGACAATCTTGCTCCCAGAGTATGCACAGTTTATTACTTAAGGTAGTTGTTCCATTTAACATACTTGTCAGTAAAGAAGAAAAATGTCAATACCATCCTACACAGAAGACAATCCTCTAAAGTGACGCAATTTCAGATTAATGCTGAAATAAGATGCTGAAGTTAGAATCCACTGATATCAACAGCAGTGATCTTATTAATACAGTGCTTACTTAAATCTTATTTACACATCAACACGGGTATTCTATTTGATATATTTTTTTTGAAACAGACTATGTAATCATTCGTACCCTGGGCAAGCACAAGCTCATTCTTAAGGAAACTAAATAAGCATCCACAATCCTGTGAGGTCTAAGACACCTTAGACAGTGTCAAACCCCAAGTCTACTGTCAGAAAGAGAACCTAAGCATCAACAGATGCCCTTTTAATTTATAAAGGCATGGGCTAATTGTGGACAGCAGCAAAGGGATTCCACTGAGTAACATGACAGAGAGCAATTAAGCACACTTCATCTTTGTCATCCTCTAACAACACTGAATTGATGATGCATCAGACAAAAGAGCTGGAATATGCAAAAACTGAAAGAGTAAATCCCCTTCCTCCACCGGGACACTCTCTCCAAGTTCCTATGCAAAAGCTACAAAAAAAAAAAAAAAAACCAGAAACGGCCCCTAACCAACAGCTCGGGCATCATTACCTCAGGTTTCTCTTGCATGCCCACCCCATGTGAAGTTATTCACCAGCACAGCCCAGACAAATACAGCTTCTACATGATAACAGCAGTCAAAGGGGAGAACTTGCCTGTCTCTACATGTGCTGACAGGCTCATATGGGAAGGCAGTTTAGAGAAAAGCTGTACAAAGTGCCCAGATCCCCCATCAAGAAAAATACAAGCCCCCAGCTAACAGCAAGCTTTCCAAAGAATTAAAAAGTGCATTTAGCACAGTAGTCTGTCACCAGAGTCAGAAGCTGGAGTTTTCAAAGAGAGGTATACTTGCACACTTAAGATATTTAAACTCCCTAACTCCTCTGGCACTCAACTGCAAGGAGGCACCTGAGAAGCTGATGGAGCTGGTCCATTTGACTACAGTATTGAAGTTCTGCAGATTGTGCTCTTCCTTTTGTCCTCACACAGAAGTACATTGGCAGGTCTACAACAGAATTGCTCTGCTACATCTTACTGTTTCCTTTTAGTATTGCAGGTATCCAGTGCATGAAGCTATTTGGATACTCCAAGGGGTATGGGTACAAGATGGGGCAGACCTTTACGGGAGACTCTGACCATGCCTGGAATGCTGTCTACCTTGATGGAAGGTGGCATCTACTTGATAGCACCTGGGGAAGTGGTGCTGTTGATGATTCTTTCACCAAGTTCACCTTCAGGTAAAGAATCATCCTCTATGTAAATACATAAACTTACTATAAAGGCAGAAAGAAAGCTGATGGGTTTGGCACACCGAACAGTGACAAATTTTAGATCCACAGCGAGATCCAAAGCCCTGAGCACAGTATCTGGGTTGCCTGTGTAAGGGATGGAGCACATTCCTGTAAAAAGGCAGCAGCCCTGAGCAATAAGTTGCATAACTACTAAATGTGAACTTGTTTGCTTATCGCATCTTCAGTTTCTGCAATACTCTGTAGCATTAGATCTGTAGCTTTCAGCTGCCCGAGAGAGGATGCCTCCACACTTTCAAACAAGCAGTGCCTCCCTCTTCCTTTAGGAGCCCATGTTGGCAGGAGGTAGTGCAAATACCCTGGTTCTATCCAAAGCTCAGCATGTGCCCTGGAAATGCAAGACCAAAGCTCAGGTTCCTTCTCTGCCTGGAGAATTTCAACCCCCCTGATCTCAGTTTCTTAAAAGCCCCAGACACTCTGACTTCCTTCTGCTGAAACCATCACTACTGTGCAGAGGAAAAAATAACTACTTATAAATTACTCATTTTCCTTTAATCTCTTTCTTCTTCTTCCAGGTACAATGAGTTTTATTTTCTGACTCACCCAGCTCTGTTCATTAACAATCACTTCCCAGACAACAGTAACTGGCAGCTTCTTAAACCAACTCTGACACTGAAGGAGTTTGAGAACAACATGCTGCACAACAGTAATTTTTACATGTTGGGCCTGCTAACTGCACACCCCGAGACAGCTGTCATCCACACAGGTAACACCCTGCGAGGGGAAGCATCTTTCCTTACACAGCCCCACATCCGCCACACACTGTCATGCACGTACTGAATTACATTTCCAGCTTGGTTCTGGCAAGCAGAGTACACTCAAAGCTCCTGGGGTAGAGAAGGGTTATCTTTTTCTTTTTTTTCCCCCTCCTCATCCTTCTTCTTTCTCCTCCTTTCTTTTTCTACATTTTTTCCCCCCTTCTCTTTTTCTTGTCCAAGCTGTGAAAATTTTTAGTAGCTCTGGGGTCTTAAAGAAGACCTTTGTCAGGAGCTGGTGATGAGTTACTCTATCAGCCAGCATAAGAGCTGCAAAAATTAGAAGTATTACTATTATATATTAGCAACTCTGGCTTGAAAGTGAGATTAAAACCTTTTATGATGTTCCAAAAGTTCGAATTACTGAACAATGCATAAATAGGCACTTCTTTATGCAATACTGAGCACCCTGAGTAAGTCCAGCAGTTCTGATAAAACTGTTCAGGTAACACCACTGAACTACAGGGCCCACGTTTAAGGTCACCTTCCTCAGATTTTAAAAGAGCTGCAGGAACTTAACTAGATAGATAATTTATGAACGCTAAGAACACAGAGTTCAAACAAAGGCAACAACATTTTAGGACTTAATGTTGTCTTCAAGCTGTCTAGGAACAGGTTCATAGGGAGGTAGATTATCTCATATCTACATACTGGAGGGTTCTTGCACTTTTCTCTAAAGCTTCTTGGAACAGCCACTGGACGAGCAGTGGGGTCTAATCACATCTAATTAAGCCCTTCTCAAGCACATGGACTGGTGGCACTTTAAGTTATATTTCACACAGGCTTTCATATTCTATAGAACCACAGCTCCATTTCGGTGTATATCAAAATAGGATAAATGCACATCTCCAAAACAAAGGCCACTCTTCATTCTTTTTGCAGGACACTGGTCTAAGCAGACAGCTGACATGCTATGACCTGTCAATTGCAGCTCTTTATTTTACTATTACAGCAGCAGTAATTTACTGGGACAGATTAGTCTTCCCAGAACAGGGTGTACATGCAAAAAAATGTACCATAACTTCTATGCAGTTTCTTTTCTTTTGTATTTCACAGTAAATGGGAAAGCCTCTGTATCAGTGGATTGCCGTTCTGCCACATTATTTACATTTAAGCTGAAGGGAACAGATGAACACGGTTTAATGACTTTGAAAAAACATGGAATGAAACTGGATATCTACCCACAGAAGACAGGGAATCACAAGCTGCAGATCTTTGCCAAGCCCTCCAAAGCCCCAGAAGGTGTGTACAGCTGTGTGCTAGAATATGTCGTAGAGTGCGAGGCTGTGGACAAGGCCATGCGTTTCCCAAAGGACCTGCATCAGCCTGTTGGACCAAGCTGGTTCACGGAGCGGCAAGGGTTCCTGAGACCATCACACCCCGACCCCATCATCCACACCAACGATGGGCGGTGTTCTGTCACCTTCACCCTTGGCAAAGACATAAGCGTCTTAGCCTCGCTGCACTCCGATAACAGCAGCCTGACAGAGGATATGAGAAGGCGGCACATTATGCAAATCCATCGTGGGAACCAAATTGAGTTGAAGATCCATCTCCCCCATGCAGGGAACTTTGTTCTGAAAATCTATGCCAAGAAGAAGTCAGATCCTGGCAATTACGACTACATCTTCAACTACCTCATCACTTGCTTGAACACTGAAGTGAAGTGGCCAGCTTTCCCTCAGAGTTACAGCAAGTGGGTGGAAGACTATGAAATACTGGAGCCACTCTCTGGCTTGCTACCAGCGAATCGCAACATTCAGTTTAAACTCAAAATGCACGGGATAGCAAAGGTGCTAGTTCAAGCTGAGAACGCTTACCCTCTCACCCAGAGCAGAGGCTACTGGGAGGGAACCTGCAACACTTCGGGATGCAGAGAGGTGTTTGTGATGGTGCACGAGAATGCTAACCACAGCTTTTACTCACATGTCCTGAAATACGAAGTTGAGACCCAGTAACATCCCCTACTTGTTCTTTCACTCACCTGCATGAGCCAACCTTTCCAACATGCCAAAAACCAATAAAAGCTTCAGGAGATGGCTCATTCAGTCACACCTGTTCTTTCAGTGAATGCAATGCAGGACAATACTCGCAGGCTTTTGCAAGAACACGGCCTCAAAGAAGTTCAAAGAAACAGAAAATCTCATTAATAAGGGAGCAGCAGTGGAAGAAATTAAATGAAACCCTCACCGATGTTTCAGTAATACTGTCCAGACAAACATTTTGCAAAAAACAACTGACTGGCCTTAGGTCATTCTGTGCCAGCAGTGATTGCTGGTTTCCAAGTTACGGACCATAAGAAAAGTCTTACAATGGCTACTCCAAAAAGAATGCACCTAGTTATGGGGTAGGATGAAGGAAGTTCACCCCGGTTTTGAGCAGCAATGTTGGACATGAGGAACTTCAGGATATTTAAACTGAGTTTCTGTATATCTTTAGTCAAGTTGCAAAATACATCCCAGGAGACAAAAGTGTGGGGAAGAGATAAAACGTGAAGTTTTGTTGTGCACTTGATTGTCTTACAAATTTAATTGATACTGCGAAATTGCTTTTTACACTGACTCTTACAATAAACAAAATAATTTTTACCTTTTTATATTAGAGTATGTGAATTGTAAACACTTTTTCTGCCATATTAACACTGTAATCATATCTCAAGTATATAGGTGTTTCCATAACTAAAACTACAGTAAAATGGAGAATAAAATTCTCAAAAAAATCATTCCTTACTCCAACTTGTCTATACAATACTGCAACTAAATAACTGAAGGGATTATGTGGAATATCAGGCTGGGTGACATTATTATAATGGAAAAAACTATTTGGTGCTCTGGTCTTGGAAAATCCCTACTTGCACAAGGCAAAGGTGTTCTTCTAGTGAATCTCACCACAACTACACATCGTAAGATCAAGCAACATTTTCATAAATGATTCAGATGTCCAGAAGTGCTAGCGTGACCCGAGAGATACTATGTTTGAGCTTGAATTTAAAATAAACCTGTTATATTTTTGCATTATAGTTCATTGGCCAGAGGATATGGATTATTCTTCACACACACAAAAATATGTGGGTTACTTCTACATTACCCTCCTCCTCAGCAATGGGTGGCAGAAGTGACACACGATAGTGAACGGCTGCCCATCTGCAGCAGGCTCACTGCCTCCAGTCCCTCCTATGTTACTTCGTCTACTCAAGCAACTCATTTTAAACAAGCTGAGTGCACAGGGTACCTGGAGCAGAAGCAGCAGAGCTCTCAGTGAGGATGCAGACTCCTGCAAACATGAATTGCAAGTACAAACACAACATGGAAGCTAACAAAGCTTACTCTAGAATGCCAGGAGTACAGCAATACTTTGGGGTCTCTTTGTACTTGGAGAAAAGAAGGCTTCACACATGACATAAAAATAGGTTTTAAGTCCTCCCCCAAACAACAAAGTGTCTCTGGCCTCAAAAACTGGGAGCAGCAGCTCCTCCCTACAGGAACACTAACAAGCCTTGTAGCCCAGCAGGCATCCACTCCCTAGACAGCAACACATGCTCAAGAGCACAGATGCAAGAAAGTTTCATGGATTTTTTTGATTGCCTAGGACCTTGAAGGCTAAAGCAAGAGCAAGCCTTGTCTGTAAGCACTTGGTTTATTTCAGTGTCTAGCAGAATTCTTTTTTTTTTTCCCCCCTCAAATCCCATTTCATGTCAAGTAGAACACATCTTAGTAGCTTTCATTTTACAGGTCAAGCTGATACAGATACGTCACTTCTTACAAGGGCGGGGGGGGGGTGTGTAGAAAGGCATCCCAAACTACCTAAAACCCCTCATGCAACCAAATACTGGATGTTCACTTACACGTATATAGGCAGACACAGCTCATGGGCAGCCACAGTGAAGTGTCTCCACAGGGCAACACCAGTTTGAATGTGGTCTCTGCTCCTCATCTCAAAGACTCCAAAGACTTCCTTTCACAAGGTCTCCCTCTAACTCTACATGTTCTATTTCTGTCTCAAGATGGCAGAGGAGGGCAGAATATCCCAAAGGACTAGAGACAACAGATACCCCTACCTAGCACAATTTCAGGCTGTATTCCCTCCACGCAACCCGGCAAAGCCCAAGCACTTGCAGTTATACACATATCCACAGGCACAGACAGACTCATTTAATCCCTCAAAGTAAAAGCAACCCAAAACACTGTCACACCCACAGAAGAACATCTGTAGCACACTAAAGACAGAGCCTGCAACAGCTTCCCCCTTTTGAGATGCTAGGCTGCTACAAATAGAAATACTGCAAATAAATTTCCACATTTCAAACAGAAAACAAGCATCTGGCTTAGCCCTGCAAATGTCTAAGAAATTCTTCAGTGCTATCGAAGGCATGAGTTCAAAGACAAAAAAGGCCTCTCCAGATTCATTAATTGTAAAGCTTCCAGGGCCAGGTGATTATTCTAACTGATGTTTGACACTGCAAAGGCAGTGAAGAATGCTTGAGAAACCCTGCAGCCCCAGATAAAAGCACCTCAGAAGTCTGTACTTGCTGTGACATCGCCCTCCAGGATAAACAAGTATTTTTCTCCTCCCTTTCATAAAAAAAATGCACATTCTTCAGTGCAGCCAAGACTCTAACACTAGGAGAACATCTCTGGAACAAACTTCTCTGTTATCTTGGGACCACCAGCTCTCCCACTTCAGTCAGAGTTCTCCCTTGGCAGGCCTTAGGACTGAAGTTTTTGTAATTCCTGCACCATCAAGAGGTGCAATTACTTAGCACCGTGAATTCAGATCAATTAGTTTTGCAAACTTCTTGTCTCGGTGAAGGCAAATTAAGTATATGTAGAACAAGACTTTATCTCTGGCAAGTATATCCCTGCGCTTTCATCTACTCACTTGCTAGCTTCCTCATCCATGGAACGAAAACAGTACACAGTGAGATGCTCTGCTGTTTCCATGCTGGCTGTGAGAAGGGCACATGCTTAAAAACGAGCAATGCAGTGAGAGCAGGAAATTGTTCAAGTCATTACACCACTTTGATCAACCTTCATCCTCCTCTCCTGTGGTCCATGCAAAGCAACTCCAGAAACAGCAGGCACACGAGTCTGTGGCACTGTATATCTGCAAAGAGAGAAGGCAGGAAAGACAGACCACATACACCAGCACAGAGAAGTAATTCAGCAGCTCCCCTGTTGTAAATTTTACTCTTTAGATCACTTTAGATAAAATTTTTACAGCCTATGCCTTGAATAAAGCTGCTTATTACATGTATTAGACATTGATAAATACTATAGGATTATAGCAGCTAATGGGTCATCTTCAGTTTCCCCCTTCACTTCTGACAACATGAACTGACAGGTGTCTCTAAAGGAAAGGGATACAGAAGTAAACATCACCAATGAACCAAAATGTCTTCTAAACTTCTTAAAACACTTAGTGCATGATGCAACACTCAATAACTTAACAAAGCTTCAGGAAATAGAATACAGTTTGTAACATATCATTTAAAGAATGAAGGACATGAGAAACCCCAAAGAGTTCTGGCACACTGCACCATGGGTCTGTAGGTTCATCTGTGAGGAGGAAGCAACAGTTACCCTCTTTTGCTGTTCAGTTTTTGTGAAAATGTCTCATGGTCAACATGTCCTTACTTGGGATCTGGATAGGTGGATGTTCCAAAATGCTTATCTGCAGACAGCTCCAAACAGGAACCGAGGCCAATGCTGACTTTGCACACAGTGCACAGCCACACTTTATCCCCAGTTGTGGGCAGATTGACACCTCATTATAAAGACTGTACAATGAGAATCCAGAATGGGTTTGAAGGTTTTATCATCTAAGGAACTCCAGAGGAAATCCAAAATTAATGGATCTGTTGATTCAAATGCTTTTGAATTCTGGACTGTGGAATTGCTTGACCAAATGCAGTCCCATTTTATGGTGTGATGAAGAGGCTGCAGTCTCTGGGCAGACATCACCTTTGCTGAACTCATCTGCCTGATCTGAGGGTTGGCATTTGCATGCATATGTTGCTTTTGAATTCCAGTTTCTTGGAAGCATTAAGCGGCTCTAAGACAAGATGAAGCTGATGGAAAGGAACAGGAAACTTAGAGACGTGGACAAGGGATGTCTTTGTCCCTTGGTTTGCCCGTACAAAGCTTGTGAAGGCTCAGCCACAGGACTGCAGAGTGCCACTGGAAGAAAGGCGAGTTCTGAGGAAACAGGTTCTGTTCACTCATTAACAACCTACTTTTCTTGAGGAAGGACTGAACACATTCCTCAAAACAGGTCACAGATATATTTTAATGCAGCAGTTCGACTTGACTGGACAGTGTCCAAGCTGCCTAGATTCAAAACAGGACACCAGCTTACAGAGCAGCTGCAATTACATCTGCCATACGTATGAATCTCACTTGTTTGTGGGTTCTCCTCCCATTCCATTTTATTTTCAGTTCCAACTACTTTCTTTTCTAAGAACTGTGACCACAATCAGAATTCAGCCATTCATTCCTCAGCTATTCGGCACTACTTCAAGCAACATGCAAGGCAAGAAAAAGGTATCAGATACTATACAAACAGTAAAGGGTAGAAGTTGCAAGAACCAGGAAATATTAAGAAATTCCAGTAATGGGAAACTGACTGGAGAAAATAAAATGAAAATCATAACTACACTGGGACAGAGAGGATGGAAAAGACATTGATCAAAATCCCCGATGAGAAGGTAAGATAAAGCACAAAAAATTTATATATTCACATGAACAAGAGGTGATTTTTCATTCTGTTTTATTTCAATGCTTTTACATGTATAAAATATACTTAAAATACTTTACATTAAAATTAGCAAATGGTTTGCTTCTAATCTCTTTTTGAATGCACAAACACATACCTCAGATGCAACTTTCTGACCTACAGCAAGCTGACTTAAGTGTTTGTGGTGCAATATCCTCCATCAGATCAAACCCATTGAGAGAGGACTCTCCCTTCCTCAACATCCATCCTGCTGATTCAGCTCAAAGTGGGAGATAAAGCCTCTCACTCAAGCTCCATAGGTAATTAGTTTTCACCTCCCCAGTCACAGTTTGAAACCATGGTAAGTAAACCAGCATTCAAATTCAGTAAGAAACATTACTCCTGGTGTCCAAATTGTCTCACTATCTTTTCACTCTCTCGTTTCAGTTCTTCTGTGTGAGCATTTATGCGCTCCATGATGTGCTGGGATCTCAGTTCTTCCTCTTCCAGGTATTTTGCAGCTATGGATCCAACTGAAGCTGTAGGCAGGAGGCACTGAAGGGAAACAAAGGGATATCAGGCATTCTTTCATTCCAAGTTTCTTCCAGAAATACTACTGATCTGCAAACCGCACAACCGACTATACTTCTAAAGGGCTCTTGTATCTTTTTTTTGTGTCAGTCAGTATCTCAGCACACATAACTTTTCCATTCCAGTAGTTCCTGCCTCCAGGGAGCTGGGGGGCGGTGCTAGAGCTGCACAGAAATAAGTTCTCCATGTGCCTACATAATTGTTGTACTTTATAGATGGAACCCAGACCCCAGAAGTATCAACAGGAATTGACTGTTTACTTCGGAGAACTGGAGTTTCACTTCAATTACCAGCCCCTCCACTTCAAACGATGAGAGGAATGATGTGGCATGTGCAACCACAGTCTAATTCCAGAGAACATCGCTAGAAAATGCCAGGGGTTTTGTCTTGGCTGTATTAATGCAGCCTCACACTTATGATCTGCATCTGCTCCTTGTCTTCATAAATATCTCAGTGGGCAGAATCATCTCAGAATACAGGTCCCAAGGAAGGGAAAATGGTTAGATTGGACCAGCACTCGGGATATCTCTGCTTTCTTTTATATACCTTCTCTCCTTCCCTGAAACACTGAGTTCCTGGTACAATCCCACAGGGGAATTACAGACCAAACTCCCACCACACCTCACTGAACAGCACTTCAGCTAGCAATGGTCAATAAACTACCTCAGATTCATTACAGTCAAAAACTATTTCTGCTACTTGCATCACACACCCACAAATTCTTTACTTACAAAAATAACACGGTAAACTAGGCTTAATTTATGAGTTGATGAAGAGAAGGTTCTTGCTCATAGACTGGCAGGCGAATAAAATTACTAAGGGGATGGTTTCCATTACTGAAAACTTGCCTGAGTGTCTTGGCAAGAGAAGGTAACTGGCTATTTCCAAATCCTGGAGTCTCAAGGTTTTCTGGTCTTTTATCAATACCCAGAAACAAAGGGAAGCAGTAAAAAAGGCTGCAGATAACAAGCAAATCTCTCCCACCCCACTACTGCCTACTGATGAGAATTCTCCTCTCATAAAGGAACAGATTTAACAACATTGGAGCCTGACCATGAGCAGGGAGTCTCAGTCAACACCAGGATAAATATTTGCATTTCCTTAGAAACCTTATTTCTACTTCTCCACACAAAATGCAGCTCATTCTCTTCTGGAAAACATTAAGCTCTAGGGCTTCTCAGACCCCGAAGTGGAACTGTTCACACTTCAGTTCCAATCCTGCAAACTGAAGAGTTTCCATTTAGAATATTACAGTTCCCTAAGGTCCCAACATGTTTTCTGGACATGCCCACAAGCTACTTGAGTTTTGAAACAATCAAGACCTATTCTTGGCAGTAAACCTCATCAAGATCTACAAACCTGACAAGGTTCCACTTATCTGTGCATCAGTCTTACAGACTCTTCTCTGAACTCCCTATAAAATAAAAATAGCTGTTATCACTGCTAACAACACACAACCAGAGGAGAAAATGCTCCAAAAACTGCTAGGGGCACCACAACTGGAGCAAGGCCCAGTACTTGGATTCTCCCTTCCCTGAACTACTACAGCCCTGTCTGACCCAGGATATAACAACTGCTCTACGTATCCCTCTTCCATTCTCCTCCCTGCTCAAGTCAAACTACAGCTTGGTTATCACAGTGGGTACTGGAATATATGGTCTTAAACCCCAAGGAAGAAGTGACTGAGTCCAAGTTTCCTGTATCTTGGGCAAGTACTCCAGCAACTGAGCTAAGGTAAAAGGGCAGAGAAAGTGCCTCCATACTAAAAAAGTATGATCAGAGACCAGGAAAAATAATAGCCTCCCCTTGTGCAGTGCAGCAGCAATTCGAGGCTTTCCTATCAGTTAGTATAAGTGGCTTTTACATTCAGTGTGCTGACTACTGTAGCTCAACTCAGACGGGCCAAACTCACCCTCTGTATTTTAGTGAACATAGATGTGCAGCACCAGCTTTAAGTTTCACTCATAAAATGTATGTTGAAATACTCAGCACTCTGCATCCACTGTAAGCCTCTACCACAGACCCAAACCAAAAACTGAAGCAGAATTCTAAAGTGACACGAGCAGGTCATAGTACCCACTGATGCACAGCAAAGTATAGAGAGAACCATGAGCTTCTGGAATTAGCTTAGCAATTACCCCAAACACAAAGCCCTTCCCAAGAGAGTTCTGAAGAATATCCACATGGCTTCCATTGTCCAAGTATTAACCATTCAGTGGTGCTTTTTCTCCCCTGTTTCACATTTGATGCGTGCTTTCAGACTCATACCCACCATGCAGACAGATCACAAATGCAAAAATCTGTCTCCTCCTGCCAGATGAGAACCCAGTTATACCCTCAGTTGTTGAATAGCAATGAGCTTCTATACAACTGCTTACCACAAGCACAGATTCTCTCTGATGATTTGAGACGGACTGCTTAGATGCTTCATCTGCAAAATTTTCATTTCCATCCAGTACATGGAGCAAAGAATCTGTTCCCAGGAAGGTGGCTGAAGCAAGTGACTCCATGCAGTTCTTCCTGCAGGTCTGTGTGGGTAGCTCACCTGTCTCAGGGGTCACAGTTCCTATTTCAGCAGTCCCCCATCTCTGGGGCTCCCCCTGATGATGCTGAACAGTCCTGTCAGGCTTGTAATGTATTTTTTCTGCTTGCTTGTCATTTTCGTGCTCTGCTTCCTGAGCTGTCCTGGAAGACAGGTGTGAACACAACTGTTTGACAGTTTGCCTCTTAGCAGCTGAACTTTAGCAAAACCTTGTGCAGAGATTAACATACAGGTTACTAATAACCCTGGCAATGCAAACTGGCTCTTGCTTCCATAGGACTTCCAGATGCACATCCAGTCTCTACGGAATTCTCTCTCACTCTTCTGCTACTGTAGATACCAAAACCCACAGTCTGCACATCCTAGTACTGCAAAAAGAAAAGAGTGCAGCCCCCTGGGCCAAATCTAATCCCTTCACCAAGAAGAGCATGGTACTGCTTCTCAATGAAAATAAAAGGCAAAGGCAGTCAAAAGACAGTCAAATGCTAGCTGGCTGTGCAAAATGCAAACCAGCTGGGACTAAAAACTATTGCACTACTTAAAAGCATAAAGGCAGATTCCAAAACAGTCTTTGTGTTCTCCCATATGTGTTATGTGCTGGAGATAGATACTTTATATAAAGCACGTCATTAAAAAGCCACACATCCCCACACCTTCTGTTCTCCTTCATAAAAAAGAAGCAGCATCCTTGGGGTCATGCAACACTTACCTGTACTGCACATCCCTGGCCTTGGGCTCTTCATCTTGGATCTGTTGAGCAGTGCCCTTGGGTTCATCCTGGCAGACCTGCTGAGTGACTTCCAGTTTTCCTCTGGCCTCGGCTAGATCCTTCCGTAACTGTTGGTTCTCAGATTTTAATTTATTTATTTCCACAGCATAGTCTTCACTGAGTGCTCTTACGGTGACATCTTTTCCCTAATAGATAGAGAAGGGCCGAAGTCAAATCTTCTGATTTGCAAGACACCTCAGTCAAATCCAGACCAAAGGCCAGCGATTCCTTCAGACATACCCTCTTAATCTCAATTTTGAGTGACAAAATTTTCAAGGCTTTCTTAGGAGCAAATCAATTATCTATATGCCTTGTTGTGTCTGCATCCAGACAAGCTGTGCTGATCTGCCTAGGAAAGGAAGTCTCTCTCACTACTGGATGCTTTTGAAAACAGGAAAATACAAACCAAGAATAGTTCAGATATATCTGCCTCTGACCCTGGGATAATGAGAAGGACTACACAACCTCAAGTTCTCTTACAGCTGTATAATCTAGGATTCCCTCACCTAGCTAAGATGCAAGCCTCCAAGCCAAAGGTGGGAAGACTGAGGTGGAACCCCTATAAATGTCTCATCTGATCAAGTTTCCAGGTATCAAAGATGCAGGCTCTGTCAGGTACTTTCGACAGGTTTAGAAGAAACACATACCCCTGTGTCTTGGCTGTTGATGAGAAACTCTCAGAGAGAAACTACCTTTCATGTGATCTATCAGCAAAGCTGTTCACAAGAACACTTCTAGATGCCCTCTCTCAGTTTAGCAAAGGCCTATGGTTCCCCTTCCTGGCACACTGCCCCAGGGCAAACAGCCCATATTCCCAGGCTGCAACCTGCCTGTGGAGTGCCAGGGACAGCCCCACTGAATGGCTCCTCACCAGGAGGGGAATATGCTGCTCTCACCTCAGGAATTGCAAGGACCAGAGCAGTTACAGATCTGAGGCCAAAAGGACATCACAGATTTAGAATCCAAGGTCTGAGGTGAACTGGCAGAAACCAGAAATGTAACAAATGTACTAAAACACATGGGCCAGATCCCATGGAGAAGAAATTGAGATGATGGTTCTGTTTCTGAAGTTCTCCTCTCTACTCTCTGACTGAACAACATGCCCAGTGTTTCTGTGTCTTACCTCCTCACAAACAGCCCCTTTGGCTTGGGTTTTAAGTTCACTGAAGCAAGCATTTTAAGAGGCCTAGGCAAAGACTGTTCCCAGGTAGTGGACACCCAACACAAGCCCCATCTCATCTCTGGTCCCTAATGCATACCTCAAGCACACCGCACTCCATTTTTTCCAGCATCTCTGAGAGATGACGGTTTTCCAGCCTCAAGGTTTCCAGCTGGACCAGAATTACCTCAGGAGACAGAGGCAAACAACAACAAGCTCAGAAAAAAGAACACAACAGAAGTCCACAACACCATCCAGGCATTTTCTACCCTCAATTCAAGCACAAATACAAAGCAAATTTTGGGCTGTTAGTTCTGCAGAGATCCCGTAGAGAAGACCATACCAATAACCATGCACAGTCATTTACTTTAGTTTTCAAAGATGTTATCATTCAGGCCTAGTTAGCACGAGTGAGCTCAAAGAATTCTGTGGGATTGTCAGTTACTGGTTTGAATAAGAAGAGGAAAACAGTTTCAGCAAACACCATAAATGACAAGATTTCATCAGAAGGGTGTCAAAGTCTATGGTCAAAAGTTGACGAGAGAAGAAAACTATTAGCATAGTTAAAAACTAGGATGGTATTCCAAGCCTTCAGATCCCTTAAAGAGACAGCATAAGAGTCTTCTGTCTTTTTTACCCTGTGCTCCACTGCTTTCCTCTCTGCTCTTTCAATCTCTGTTCTCAGCCGTTGTTCTAGGTCTGATGTGGAGCCACTTGCAGATGCAATTGTGATGTCCCGCTGGTGTAACTCCTGTGTCAACCTGGAGATCTCCCTTTTCATCCCCTCTAGCTCACTGCTGTGAATTTGTTCAGCTTGAGAGAGCTGCTCTTTCAGCTGGAGGAAGATATGTACACACCACCCGCGAGCTTTTAAAAGATGTTTCAGCAAAAAAGCAAAAGTATTGTACACAGCAATGTGAAATCTAAGTACTGGAAAACAAAGAAGCTCTATGTAACAAGGCCTCTGTGCATGCTTGTCCCTCTTGATTGAAAACAACCTCATTGCAATCTTTTTCCACACGACACATTACATGCTGGGTAGTACTTGAGAAGACCTGTAATTGTTGAAATCACAGTCTTTTTAGCTCACCATTCTATCTTTATGGACAACAACAGATACCCAAAGGTTTACCATCACTGGGCAAGCACAGTAACACTTTCATAACACTTTGCAATTTGTCACTCTGCCTTCCTGAGGCAGAGATGGTGTCTTTAAATAGCTCTAGCCAAACTCTTCTTCCATTAATTTGTCCTAAGCTTTTTGAACTGATACTAGCTTGTAGAAAGTAAAGCTACCCATGGCAAACGTCCACAAGCTAGCTGTGCACAGGGTAAAAATATACCTCTTTGTTTTCATAATTCCATCTGATGACCACTAGTCCCTGCATTATGAGCAAATAATCACTCCCTATTTACTTTCCACATGACAGGCATGATTTTATTTTTAGTATGTTCAATCTCATTTACCTCTGTTCCAGTTTGCTAAGTCCTATTCCATTCAGCTGTTCCTTGTATAAAAAACACTCCATAATTTCGGTGATCTTTTTTCATACCCTATCTTGTTTTATTCGATCCTTTTTGAGGTGGCAGATCTGCACCGCATACAATATTCTGGTAGGCACACAGTATATTTTATTCAGTGACATAACAGAATGACTACATAGCTTAATTTCTTCCACAGTATTCCATTTCATTAGCCAGAAATATTAACCACCCAAACCTCCAAGATTTTTCTGAGAATTACAAGCATTTTAGAAAATTGAACCAGATGATCTCTGCCTAGCCATGTAAATACTATACATATGGTGATTTATCTCCATGTCACCTCAATGCCTCCCAAGTATATAAAATAGAAACAACCATAATAAATCTCTCTTTCTTCCCCAGCAGCTCGCAGAAGATTCATTTATTGTGTGGTTGTTTAAATGTGTAACCAACCACGCATCTCTGGCAAGATCAGCACCTCTGTACATTCACAATAAAGGATGAAAAATTTTCCACAGAAGTGAGGTTTTTCACTCAAGTCCAATAACATTTCTACTCTAACCAGGCTCCAGTGAAAGCTCTCGCACTGACTGATCTATACCATTATTAAAAGTCAAGCCTTTCAGAGGGCTTGTTTCCCTTGGGTGCACAGAGCACTAGAGTGAGGTCTTTGTGGCAGATGAGCTGCTCTATTTCTTCCAGCCAGAGTTCATATGTAGGTATCAAGTTGAAACAAACTTCCTTATTCACATAAGGACCAGGGCACATTTGAAGCCCTGTCTCAAGTGTGATAGGACATATGACAGCAAAATCCATTCTCTCCCTGTTCATCATCTTGTTGGGAGCCCATATTTGGGATTCCAGGCCTTAATTTCTTTGTATTTGTCCCTCCAGCACTAGTTCAAGTATCTCTGCACTGTAGAGAAGTACTGCATGATATGGGGCAGACCTAAAAGATGCTCAAAGTATGCCACACGGCCATGCACAGAAACCTGCAAACCTATCCTCTCCACTCCTCCTTCGTCAGACCTGCTCGTCACCCTCAGCGTATCGGTGCCTCCACAGTGCTCCTGGCCTCCCATTCAGAGCTTTGCTCTCTGTGCACTGCTGAGGCACATGACTCACACAGGAATGACTGACTCCACAAGTGCCTTTCCCACTCTCCAGGAAGAAAGAAGCATTACCTTTTTAATCTCCGCCTTTGATTTAGCACTGTGTTCTTCCATTGATTGCAGCTCTTTGAGATTCTCATCCAGCTCTTCACTCAGCTGTACACACCTTGCATTTGAAGACACAAGGCTGGGTGTCAAATGTAAAACTACAGATTAGAACACCCCAAGGAGGAGAACAGTGTCAGAGAAACTTTGATCTTCCAAGCAGTCTCCTATGTCCATCATAATAGAAACCGGACTCTCAACCTAGAAGTTCCTTACCAATCCTTTGGTTTTGTTTACCAAAATAATTTCAAAAGAGATTAGGAAACTGATCTAACAGATAATGGCTGTTTCTTGTTTGTTTCTTTACCACACTACGGTTACAGACTTCCCAAGCAAACATTAGTCTGAAAACCACAAACTCAGAGAGGAAGACTTGGGTTTAATACTTATTTCACAGGAAGGTCTAGATCTAGTTCTTACCAGGTGACTAACAAAGATGCCTTAGCCTATTACGAATGAAGGTGCTCTAAGTCTAAGCAAGCTAAAACACTGAAAACACCCACCGCGTGCAGTGAAAAGCAGCCAATCAATTAGCAAAACAGCCTCACTATTCAATTGCAAAATGAATAGCATTTGATTTCTTTAGCACTTTGATATTTAAAATAAGCTTACAGAAATCAGTGGGACTGGTTACCTTGATGAATACAATGTATTAGGTATTATACTATTACCCAAGTTTCATTGCATATCCAGGGAAAGCAAGCAGTCAGGTACCTGTTCTCAAGATGAGTCACCTCTGACTGTAAGTGCCGTTCCATCTTCTGGGCAACATCCAGCTGCAGGAGTATATGCTCCAGCCCTGGAGAAGACAATTGTTTCTCTTGCAAGCGTTCCTCCAAGGCCCTAAACAGAAACATGAGCTTTCATTTCCACACAGAACCATCACATCTGAGTTCACTAATACAGGGAACATAATCACCATTTTCTTGGAATTCTCTGGAACTATGCAAAATCTAACAAGAGGTGACGCTGGTGTGCACTGTGAATAAGCAAACACACCAGCTGGACAATAGCCCCTTGTTTGAGTTTGGGCTGATTATAAAAGACCACATCCTACTTCAATGTTAGCATCCCTGATCCAGACAGTCTCTCTGTCAGGGGCAGACATCCAGCTTGCAAGGAACAGTGTGGCTGTTAGGTAACATACACCAAAACCTTTTGCCATGGCCATCAGAACCCTATAGCTTTTGCAAATTGCCAGTGCAAAAGTAGAAGACCAAGATGAGTTTGTCACTTATGCAGTTATCTTACTAAGACACTAATCTGACATCATTAAATCTGTGATAAAACTTTCACCTACGTTAACAAGCACATTACCAAATCCTGAAAGGCCTCTAGCACTTGACTGAAAATGCCCGGAGAAAATAAATAAATTTTAAAAGTTTCTCAAAAGCCTCGTGATGCCTCCAGAAACCTAGCTGAGAAGAGAGCTGAGTCCTTCCACATGCTTCACCAAGTATCAGTTGATTTCAAAAGCAATGCAATTTGGAAAATGTTGCAAGGAAGCACAGCACTTGGGAGAAACTGCATTGTATCATTCTAGGTATCAACCAGTACAGATCCAGCTGTATGAAAACACTTCTACCACCCTCAGTGGGAGAACGTGGAATACAGATCTGGATTTAAGAGCATAGGTACAAGCAAGGCACAGATGCTACCTGATGAGGAGTTCTTTTGTTTGAAGAGTTTCAGTTACCCTGCCCAGCTCTTTCTGTAATTGTTCCTGGCGCAGCTTTGAGCTACCAATGAAATCTTCTTGAGACTGCAAGGTGGCTCTAAGTTCCATCTTCTCATCCTGTAGCACCTGCATGGGAGGGAGGAGGAATAGCTGTTGCAGGATGAACCAAATCAGTTTGCTATATGCAATGAGATGCTGATCAGATTTTTTTAAGGAACCCTCGTAGATACTACTGAGCACAACATGGGTACCAAGCCTGCTTTGAGGTCAATCAAGAACTTTAAAAAGGCTCTTGAAAGAGAGAAGAGCTCTGGGATGAAGAGTGTTCCCGCTGCTTCTGACAAACACTGCTTTATATTCACTTTCCTAACAGTTCCTCCACTGACCTCTAACATTTTCTTGGATTGTCTTAATTCTTCTTGAATTCTTTGTTGATCTTCTAGAATCATCCGATTGCTTTCAGAGAGGTCATCCACTGTCATGTTAAGCCTCTCCATCTCCAACTCATTGGCACAGATAGCATCGCTGGCCCTCTCCAGCTTGCTGGTTAAGTGCTGGATTTCTGATTGACTGGCCAGCTCCACTGACTCCAGAACCTGCTTCCGACTGGCAAGATGAGTCTGATAAAAGCAATTGGTTCACATTAAAGCTAAATTATAGAGAACACAGTGCATCAAAACTACATTCAGAACAACTACTGATTTCTTTGTGTAACAAGCCACATTCTCAAAGTAAGCAACTCTACCTTTCAGGGAACTAGGGAAAGTGTTGTTCCTGGATTACAGACACGATGGGTAAAACAGAATAAGTAAATTTAAAAAAAAAACAAAACACCAAAGGGACACTCTGATCCCAAAAGCAGTTCAAAGGGAGTCTGGGAAAAGAGGACCCCAAATCACTCAAGTTGAGCAAGTATGAACTAAGAACAAAGCTGCATCCTATTTTTTTGCCCATTCACTGAAGGCTAGACCAGGAGAAATGGCAGCATGTAAGAAAGTTTATAAGTACCATACACAAGCTAGAAATTACCCAACCATTAATTCCACACTAGGATAGAATGCAGATCTTGGTGCACAATGAAAAAATACCCCAAACAACCAAAAAAAAAAAGAATAATTAAAAAAAAAAAAAAAAAGAAAAAAAACACCAAAGGGCCACCAAAGAGTCCAAAACACAAACTTGGTTTAACATTCAATTACGGTTTGCTTCATGAAGTATCTGGTTCTAACAGCTTGTGAGAATGCTCACTTTGAACATTTCATTGTTCTAATGGCAGATAAAAAAAGTTATAAGGAACATATGACTAACAAACAATGCTCTACTATTTACAGGCATAATTCTTTATTTCACATCTCTTTCCATGTAATTAGCTGGTGAAATTGAACAAGCCAGCCCTCATATAAGCTTCTAAGAATATTTACTTCATATGTTGTCTTTTTGTATAGTATCTTACAGTTTTTAAAGGCTGAAACAAAACATTTGAGTAGTCTTTTACTCCCTGTTTCCAAGAGAGGCAATTCCTGCCAGCTTCAGAATCACCACATGCCATGATTTATTGCCTGACACACAATGCCTCATAACACAGAAAACTATAGAAACTGTACATTTGGAAGACTATAGTGTAATTTTGATTACTGCCTTTTCATTCTTTGAGTAGTCATGACAGAAAACAAAATAAGGAGGGGCAAGAGTTTAATGCACAACCTTTCTCCACCCAAGAAACCAGAGTAACTAGACTGAGTATTTATTTCTGCATTAGGAAAACATCTAAGCTCTCTCATTTCCAGCCACAGAACATGCAGGACAGCACAGAATTCCAAGTTTCACCTGTTAACTTTAAAGGCTGCGGGTGTTACAGGAAGGTGCTCCTCACTGGGCAAGAATGCCAGGCTTCCCTAAACTGCACTGAAAGAAATGAGGGGAAGCCAGCTGAAAGAAGACAAAGGGGAAGTACTCAATGGACACCAATCAGCATGACCACGGGCCAGGAAAACATTAAGCATGCAAAACGCATAGAAACATCCAAGGCAAAAATGTAGCACCTTCATGCTGCATTTTTCAAAGAAATTGAGGATTCAGGTGGTCTGCTGACAGCACCTATGCACCCAAGTCATCTATACCACTGAGGAAAAATCTCCCCAAATTCTTGTTTTTCTGCTGCCCAGTAAGTATTCCTCTGTGCCCCAGAACACCAGCCTGCACTCCAAGGACACATCTGTTCTCAGACAACTGAGCTATCAATGATACAAAGACAGCAGAGCAGCAAGACCTTCTGCTCAACGACTCTCTCTGCATTCATAGATCTACTAGTGTCAGCCTCTCACAAAGCCACTGTCAGAGCCAGCTTCAATCCTGTCATCACAAACTTCCTCCTTGCAGGAGCTTCCACTCAAGAGCAACTCAGGAGCCCATTAAGTGTAAAGCCCCCAGCAAGAGCTTCTTATCAGTGTCTACTGTGATTGTGTCAGTGTGACTTCACAGCTGTGCTCTAGGTCAATTCATCTTGCTCTGCTGCAGCACCACTAGCTCACTGGATGACTGGCTTTTCAGGAACAGCAGCCCTACTACTTCTTGTCTTGAAGAGACAAGAAAAAAAAAAAAAAAAAAAAAAAAAAGCGGGGGGTAGACTGAAAACTGCTGTTACTTCAGTACTTTGCAGAAGTATCTATTGTAGGAGAAGACTATTTTTCAACATCATCCTCTGAGCTGGACCCACAAAGTACTTATTTAGCTACTGGCAGGTACACAGCTTTGAACTAGACAGCATGATGTAACAGCCATTTTAAAGTGTCATATGCTGTGGTCTCTGCCTCCAAGGGAAAGCTTCATGCTACTATCTTCTCTGTAATTGAAGGGGTAGCAGGGAGAGCTGCACAAGGTTTATCTAACCTCTATTAACAGACTCCAGATCTTTTTTCCACACAGCACTCACACAAGTAAACCTTACTCCACTGGGACATTAAAAGTCATTTCAATGGCAATCTAAACTGGATTCAAGCCTGGGAGATTTCATTAGCCTCTCCCTCTTCCCCCCTCCCTCCCTTCCCACCTGCTGCCACAAACAAAACAAAAACTTTCAGCACATATTAATTGTACCTGAATGAGTTCAGACTGCTCAGCCAAAGCCTTCCTCTGTGCTTCCAGTGATGCCACCTGCTGCTGGTAAAGCAAGCGCTGCTTCTCCCAGTCAAGTGATTTTTGACGAAACTCCTGCAAGGACAGCAGGGGTGGCTTGGAGCATTACGTCCATGCAGTTGACAAGAAGGCCCCCTTCTAGTTCATATCCATGTTTGCTTTGTCTCTCCACCATATTCTCATGCACCTTTCCCCACAGCAGGGAAACCATTAGCCAGTCATTTGATGCACCAACTCAGCAGTATAAAACCCCTCACATACTGTGCCTGCTGTATTTCTCTCCCCCCTGAGTTAAAACATCAGTGTCAATTATTGCTGTTTACAAATGCTAAGTGCTAACAGATTCGTGGCTAGTTTCATAGATTTGCTGTCAGAGGTTTAACAATTTAGACTGGCTTTAGCTTCTCAAACATGCTGCTATTGAAATTGCTAAGATGACAAGTATGAACTACAGAATTTTAACACTAATCTCGGCTCCAGAAATTGGACATTACATCAGTCAGATGTGTTTGTTAGCCACATCTTCAGGATACAGGAGAAGAGAATTGAGTGTGGATGAGCTCAGCATAGCAGAAAGATTAAAAGATGAGACAGGGTTGAGAAGATATTTGACTGTAGCTCCCTCCTCCTCAAAGAAGTGAGATGACAACCTCACTGGACTGGAATTTATTCCATTCACAAAAATTAATTACTCTTCCAACACCTTCTTCCTTTTATTTAGTCTAAGAATAAGAAAAGCAGCCTAGTTTATCCTGTGCACTCAGAGGCCTCAGTGCAGGAAACTACCTTTATTACACAAGCAGTTGAGGAGAGCTACACCTGAAGAGTAGATGGGGAGTACTTTTTAAGCAGCATTCATAGTTCACTTCCTAGTTGACTATTCAGTCACCAGTGAAGCCCAGAAAGCCAGTTAATAAATACCAACTCTGGTTAGCACTTGTTTTTTCACTACATACCTCCAGCTTCCTGGTCAGTCGGTTTATTTCAAACTGGTCCTCCCCTTGTCTCTTGTTACCTTCTCCTCTAGCTTCTCTTAGCTGTTTCCTCTGCAGCTTCTCATAGCTCCTCCTCAGCCTGGACAACTGCAAGAAATACAGTGAAAGAAATAACTTTGTTTAAGGCCTCAAGGCAAGAATTAAACAGCACTTTGAAAGAATGCACACAGAATGACTTCACGGAAACAATTCCCCTGATCAAGGCCACACAGCTCGCAAGTGAAGACTTCTATCTGTACAACGAGCCTATTACACCAACAGGATTGCAAAGTATGCCGAGTTGTATACGAGTAGCAAGGTGCCACTGAAGTCTTGACATCAGCAGTTCCAATTAGACCTCTGTCTTACTACTATTAAAACATGACTAAATATTGATAAGATGGAGCTTTACATGTAGCTGTTAATGCAGCAAGAGCACAGCACACCTCTCTCTCCAGGCAGCACCCAGCCGTAGTCATAGCTGGCAGCACCTGTGGCCGGTCTCCTCACGTGGAGGGGCACATCACACCACACAGGGTGGGCGATAGTTCTACACGGGTACAATTTCTTATGCGATTAAAATACACTTGTGAAGCTCAGGTGGGAACTGGAACTCTTCCGCTTAGTGGGAGAAGGACAATTTGAGAATTGCCATTATACATAATATCAACACTACTTCATCTGTCATTTTCTGCTTAGATACACTATATATTTCACAATGAGCGGAGAATGCCAACAGAAAATATCACTCCTACGCCTACTGCTAGAATACTAAAGTCGTATCAGAAGCAGGAATGAGGAAAAAACTCCTGACATTTAAATGACCCTCTGTGCAAATAATCACTTGCAGCTTGAATGGAATTTTTCATCTGATGAGCTCCCCCCAACTCAACTATTAAATAAAAAGTTTCCAAGCAGCCACATGAATTTCAGAAGTCATCATTCACATTTTACTGATGGAGGAAGGACTGATGGAAAGAAAGACTGCAACAAGAAAAAAAAATAAAAATGTCTGAATCAAGACCTCATGCACTGCTCACAAAAAGTTCTCCAGAGCCCTGAATCAGCAAAGTACTTAGGCATGTTCATGGGGATGGACAGACGTACAGGCTTAGAGTTAATGTACAAACACCTTTTGCCAAACACGTCAGAAGACTGCAAGTACAGGTTTATTCTTTCAACAACCTCAGTGAGTTAGACACTGTACCTGTAATTTTACTGGCAATAGTGGTAAACCAAGACAGAAAGAATTTCCCCAAACAGTACTGAGAATAGAAGACCAGGCAGTACTGGAGCTTAATGTCATCTACATTAATACTGTGTGAGTAACATACCAACACACTGCAATTTTGGCCACAACACACACACTGTATTTTAGCCTTAGCAATTCAGGCAGATCTGCCAATGCACCTCAGCTTTGCTTTTCAGCTTAGCCACAATACCAGCAGGAACATCTAGTGAATGAAGACTGTTAGCCATACTGAATAGTGAAGTGTTATAAATGAGGACAGATGTCTTCTGCCGTCAAAGCAAAGACTACTAAATTAATTTAACTTATAGCTTACAGTGAGCCTGAACTAGGCCAAATCCTCCAGAGAAAACAAGTCACTGCTCGACTAGCTGTTCATGCCATTTAACCCACTGCCCAATGGGCAAAGAGTTAAAGAATAAACACAGAATGTTGTTATACCACCTGCAGGACATTCCACGTGTACTACCTTGTGGTGAATAAGAAACTTTTTGAGATAAAAGCTCTGAAATTATTGTCAAAAAATATTTTAAGTATATTTCTTATTAAGAGTATTAAGTCTAATATGCCTTGAGAGAACAAAATCCTTACCAACAAAATCAGTCAATGGAGGCAAAAAGAGACTCCATAGCATTCTTTCTTCTTGATTTTACACAATCCAGGCCAGTCACATCATCACCCTTTTTTAATTTCATGAAATACTGAAAGAGCAAACTGCTGCTACCTGTACCCATGGCAACTTCAGAATAAGCACTATGCTGACTAGGGTGGGTGAACACCGGACATTTTTGCAGTAAACTTCTGCAGACGCCTAACACATGAAAACTGCAACATTGTATCTATTACATATTTCTCCTCCAACACTCTCCTGTTCATCACTGAGGTCCTCCAAAGTGCAAAACACAGGCTTCATCAAGCATGAAAATATTACTCTTTGTCTGCACTCAGGTTTTTGGTTTTTTGTTTGGTTTTTTTTTTGTAAGTACATTGAAAGAATGGGAAATTTTAAAACCGTGGCACTAAAAAGCAATGACACGAAGTATTTCACCTATCAGATCGCATATCAACTGGCAGCTAAAATCCAATCTTCTCTTTTTGTAACTCACCTCCTCTTGAAATTTCTTCAGCTGTTGTTCATAGTCTCTAACCATGTCCTGTTTGGCTTTTTGCATGTCCTCTATCTGGCGATGCAACATGCCAACCTGAACAAAGAGTTAAAAAGCAAAGAAATAAAATAATAGAAGTGAACTTTATTAGTATGTACTAGGATTAGTTTTCATTTCAGTAATGGTACATTACGCTACATAATGCATAAATACCTTATGCTACATAACGGTAGCAGTGGTAAATGATTATTAAAATATTCTAATTCTGTTAACAACTGCACATTTCAATGGGTCACTCATTATGAATCAGATTAAGTGTACACCTAAATCTTTAGTAGGCTGGGGTCGGAACTGTTTCTGTTATCATTGCTTGTTCTGAGCCAGCTTCTGTCTTTCATTTTGGGGCATGAAGCTGACAGTTTGGGCTTGTGTCAATAGGCTATTTCTACAGGGCATTTTCATCAAATTCTTCATAAACACACATTATGATTTCAAGATATTAAAAGAAAAGATGGTCATGTCATTATCCTACTATGCTCAGGTGAAGCAGAGATTCCAAATAACACGTGGAGATGAAAGAGACAAAGAAAGAATAGGACTTTGAAACTCATGGGAAAGACTTTCCTTATATTGATGCAACTCCTCCTGTCACTCACTTTTGTCTTCCCCCGCCCCCCCATCTTTTTCCCATCCACAACCCAGAGTGGCCACTTTTCTAACTGCAGGTCTAAAGGACAGCAAACCAACGAATTAAAAGAAATCATCAAATAAAATTCATATGAGTAAATCAAAAGCATACTCCAGTAGTGACTTTAACCATAGTTTATATTTCTGTTTTTAAATCAATTAAGAAATATTTGAAAAGTGTCTGAAGAAAACCAATTGATAACACCACTGATAACCTGTGTGATAAAAGTCAGCGTTCATGAAAAAAAACCAAAAAAACAACCCTGCAGTATGACTCCTGTAACAAAGACATTCGTTCCAAAACTTGCCATGTGGACCAGTAGAAGCACCTGACAATATTCACAAGAAACTAGAGTTCTTAACCCACTAATGCTACAACCTGTCTATTTCTCTAGTTTACTAGATTCCATACCAAATAACTAATAGCTGCAGCAGTACTTGTGCAATTTTGAGGATGTAGTATAGCTGTACAGGCACACAAAAAAAACCCAACTGCTTGTACGGTTATCAGCTGGGTCTCAACCCAAGTCAAAATAACTTCATCAGAGAGCTGCCAAAACCCAATTTGTAGTGAAGAGTCTGCTGAAAGATAGGACACAGAAGCTGTAAATGTCAATGTGGCTCAATATTAAGATACAGCCACTCAGACTCCTGCTGGTTTTGGCTGATCCAAGAAAAGATACCTCAATTCATTTGCACAAGTTTACGGTCAATATCCTATGCAAAAACTTCATTTGCTAGTTCTTCTCCACTGATACACAATTTTTTTGTACTTCCAGCAGCCCTTTAATTATGGGCTACAAAACTTGAGCTGCATAAAATAGCCCCTGGAGAATGTCCCAGCAATTCCTTGCTGTAGTTTGTACTATCAAATGTTTTTTTCTATGACTGCAGGTTGCTAGGTTGTTGATTACTGCTGTAGCCAGATTCAGTGTCCCTGGTTTCTCTCTAGAAACTCTGACAAATCAATCTGTGGACTTCCACCAACCCTTAAGGAGTTGAGCACTTGACTTTGATCGAATCATAAATCAGACACCTTGTTCCAGCAGGCTCCTTTGTAAATTTTATTACCAATTTCCATCTACGATATAGGCTCCTGTTTCAGTTAGCACAGCTATTTGTTGAAGTTAAATCTTGTTTTGGCTTAGCATTTCAATATTAAAAACAAACAAACAAACAAACCCCTCAAACAAACAAACCAACCCAAAAAACAACTGACCAAAACTGATGAAACAGTACCCAAAACACATGTCCATGCAAAGCCAAACTTGGGAATTCAGGTTCAGTTTTTATGCTGTATTGTAACATGTAAAACACACAGGTTGTCACCAATCAGACAACAGTATGAACCTGAGGTACCTCCTTATTTTTTTCCTGCAGAGCAGCCCTGACAGAGGAAAGTTCCTGCTCTCGAGCACTCAGGCAAACTTCCAAAGCCTGGGTCTGTCCTTCCCATTCAGATTTCTTATGAGCCACCATAATGTCAATCTGCTTCATCAGCTCCTGCAGCTCAGCCTCACATGAAGTCAAGAACCCACCACTGTAAGGGAAAGAGTTTGAAGTTAGAAAGCTGGCACCACCCAACACAAGTCCAGTGTCCCATACCAACAAAGCCATAAGAACAAACTGACCTGCACAAAAGGACCAACCCTGCACAGGCAGTGCTTTGCACTCTGCACAAATTAGTTTGCAGAGAAATAGACCGAACTCTGCACATTCAGCCCATTCTCTAAAGCGAGATCTTAAGCAGAATGTTCACATCACTGGGTGGAGATGTACCTTTGGCAATGACCAACAAAGAATACTTGTGAAATCCCAGAAAGGACAAATAGCCTGCACACATTAAATGCAGTGGGTTTTGTCTTCTATACAGAGAACCATTACAAGCACCTATAAACATTTATCCCTTTGTCTCAGTACTGTGCATTAAGTAAACCGAAGCATGTTTTGTCCATAGTTTGTATTTGCCTTAATTGCTCTCCAAGTAGAGGCATTTTCTACCACATTTCAGTCACAAGAGAAATCTTACAGGCAGGCTATTAGCTCTTGAAAACAGAAGTTTATCACAAATATAGACAAACACACTAGGTAGAGGGGGTTGGATGACAACACGATAATGAAGAATAAAACATTCTCAATCCACTGGAGAGAGCATGCTCCCTAGCGATGCTGCACTTTCTAATTTGGTGCAGTAATTACTGAGGCCAATTCAACTAACTCCTCCAAAACTTCACAAGCTGCTAAGCCAGGGACAATATTAAGGCTTGCAAGACATAGCCCTAGAGGGCAGTGAACTCCATGATGATCTGTACCCCTTTAATTTGACTGTCAAACAGGAAGCACTGAAAAGAAGTGGAAATCGATAGGTTAAGGGACTGAAATTTCCCTGTTTCCCCAGGGCATATGCACACTTCACAACTTGACAGTTTTTCTATAGGGAAAGGAATACTTCTTAAAGGAGTCAAAAATCAGTTAAATTTGAAGTTGACCCTGTCCTGCAAATTAACTAAAAATTATCAGCTATTATGCAGAGGAAGACCATTTCTGTTGCAGCACGTGCCATCATAAAGCTAAGTCTAAACTTGATTTCTGCAAGCAGTTCTCTGTAGAAGATAAGGTATCAGTAACCTTGAGTCACATTCTCAAAAATTACTATTAAAATGGCATCGGGGACTTTTGCTTCAATTGTTTAACACATAAAACAATTTTCTCCATTACTGGTGCTACAGTCTCACTTGGGGATCCAAAAGTCTAGGTTCTTTCACCTAAGACAGCCTTAAGAATTCTTCAGAGACGAATGGGACTCTGCAGTTTCAACACGAGCAGGAAGTAATTAGATGTTTTCAATAAAAAACAGATAAAGTCATGTCTCATGAGCCTTGCAAGGCTGTTACAAATAAATAATATTCACACCTTTAATTATTACTGCTCCTGATGTTAGATGGTAAGAAGGGTTACAACAAAAAGAGGTAATGTTTTCAGTAAGACATAAAACTAAATTTCTAACAGTTAATGCTATAATATCTGACAGGATTATTGCAAAGCCAGTTACCCAGGACTTTGCTCCCTCACTAGCTGAAGGCCACTGCATACTGAATTTGCTCACTAGTTGAATTTGTCCACTAGCACGTGGACATATTCCCTTATTTAAGGAAGGGATACCAGAGGAACAGAGTCTGAGCAAGGGGGAAGGTTAATACTGAAATGATTTTGAATGACTGGTGTATACAGTTGCATACATACCTGCCCTGCCCTTTTCTCTGCATTCCTTCCAGCAAAGCCTCCATCACCAGCTCCTGGTGGTTTTAGCAGCTAGGGATGTACACAAAAGGAGCAGTCACTCATGGGAACATATGAACAAAGGTACTTCTCCATCCAACTGCAACAGAAGCACAAGTCCACAGAGGAAAGAAGTTAAAAAAAAAAAAAAAATGCAATTAGCACACAATTACAGGTGAGGAAAACAGTGGTCACCTTCATGAATGTACAAAAAAAAAAAAAAAAGGACCCAACGCAACCACTGAACACCATCAGACTGTAGTGATATAATCATGTGATTTAATAAATGGAATAACTCAGCAGCAGTGAAAGAGAATCTTCACCAGCAAGTGGGCTAACTGAACACACTGGGAGTGGCAGATCTCCTGGGTGCACCAAACTGCAGACGATCAGCAACACTCAGAGACTTCCAAATGGGCCAGACCAAGATCCACCTCTGACGGGGACATTTGTCACTCAGAGAAAAACCACAAGCAGCTTGCAGCCAGTAGCAGTAAGAATCTATCCATAAATCAGATCTTTCTCAGATCTCCATTACAGACAAGGTTAAAGAGACCACACAGCTTAGGACTGTATCCAGGACACATCACTGGTTCATATGGCGGTGAGAAATTTAAGACAACACCAACTCTTTAAAAACTCTGGTGCCTTAAGCTGTGAAAATAAGTTGCACAGGTTTAAAGCAGCAGTTGAAAATGACATCCTTGAAGTCACGAACACATGTATATATGCACACACATAGAAGTTTCACATATTTGTGAAGCAAGAAATGCTTACAATAAAGGCAAAAATGGGGAATAAAAAAAAAAGTTACCATAGAACCACACCCAGAAAGCTAGAATTTATTTCAGTGTGTTCTCCATAAAACTAGTTCTCTGTAGAAAAATGGTTTAACACCTCCAGAGGATACAAAACTACACTTTGTTTTCACTTTGTGGAAGTAGTCACACAATCTTCTGTTTCCAAAACATCTATGCACTTTCACAGTATTTAGAGACAGACCCTCACAATTACTTCCTTGAGGATTAATAGGGCATAAATAAGCAATCAACAGAAGGGTGGTCAGGTCACCTAAACGTAGACTTTCAGAAATACAGACTCAGCTTTGCTCTCTTTCACTTCCATCAGAGCTTCCATCTGGCTGCTACAGCATTTTAAGACACCATCCAGAGATTAAAGTTTGTCCCTGTATTTTAAACCACACACATACAAAAAATGCATATTTCACTAAGGAAAAAAGAAAAAAACCCAAACAACCACACATCCTATTCTGATACAGTGTTTTGTCTCTCTTTGGTCCTGTCTGTGCTTAACAAAATTCAGTCAGCCTGCAGACCATCTTCGTTGTACTGCTGATGGCAGAGCTGCTGAGGAGAGCAGATGAGCAGATCCCCAGAGCTGCTGACACCTCTCCAAGAGAGTTCTCCAGGTGTCAACAGCAGACACTAGCAGCTCTTGTTTCATTCTAATCATACCTACACAGAACCGATTTTCTGTGGGTAACAAGGAGATTTCATTGTCCACCACAGAGAATGCCTGCTAAAACTCACAAAGGAAATTTGGAGAGCAATTCAGGTCCTTTATCAGCGGCTCCTTCTGTGCGAGGCTGGACTCGGTACAACGCTGAAAGCTCTAGTGCCACAAGGAGGCAGTCAGCATCTACCCTTGCTTCTGTTAGGCTTTAAGCAGGGCCCTCAAGGTAAGATGCCCGAGTCTGCCAGCTTTGCATCCTTGCCAGTTTACCCAGGTTTGGAGGAAGAGCCTTAAAATCAGACACCCCTAACCAGTTTTATGCTATATCAGCTTTGTTGCTTTAATATCATATTTTGACTTCTCGAGCTTGCAAATCACAATGCACAAGTTACAGGCAACTGAGACACACAGATACCACAAGAGGAAAACATTAACTATAGCTGAAGCAAGAGCTTAAAAACAAAAAACATTTAAAAATCACTAAGGTTTAGCTTCCCAACTCAAGAAAGAATTGCAGCAGTGGAGTCGAGTGGAGAAAATGTGACAATACACAGGAAGACTTAATAATACTGCACATGAGAAAAGGCTGGGATTATTTTGCATTCAAAAAGCTCTGCAGGACGCAATTTTTAAGCGTTGCTGGGAGTAAGCTTACAATGAACAGAAAGGCGCGACCCCCGCTGCAGCAGAAACTTCCCGACAGTCCCAGCGAAGACGCGCCAGGCTGCCAGCCGCTGGCAGTGCCGCCTCCCAGCCACCTCCGGTTGGTCCGAGGCCCGGCAGGAGCCCGGCGGGAACCACCCTGAGGCAGCTGAGGCTTCGCCGGGGAAAGAAGTGACTGGGACAGCGTCCCCTCCTTCAGCCGTGCTCAACGTAAAGCCGCCCGGACTCCCCAGAACCACCCCTCACCCAGCTGCCTTTCGAGTCCTCCCCAGCGGGAGCCCCGACGCCGCACGACCGCTTACGAGGTGCACACACACAGCTCTCGAACGGGAGCGTTTCGGCCCGCAGGCCAAGCCGCGGCCGGGACCCTTCCAGTCGTTCGCCACCGGTCGGTCGGTCAGTCACTCCGTCCGTTCTTCCTCCCCTCCCATCCTCCCTCCCCGTTGCCAACCTAACGGCGGAGCGAAGCCACTGCCCCGGCGGCGGACGAGCACTGCGCCTGCGCGGAGACTGCGTCTGCGCACTGCCGGCGCCGACGCGACGTCTCGGAGATGGGCAGGGTAGGCCGTGGGACAGCGGGAGGGGCAGCAGGTCGCGCTAGTCGGGTGGGGGCCACCGGGAGAGCTCCGGTCTGCACTGGCCGGGAGCAGCAGGGGCCACATCGCCCTGCTTTCCGGGGCTAGGATGCGCTTAGGCCCGGCCCCGTGCACCCCGCCCATTCCCGCCCAGCGCGGCGCCGCCCGCGGGGCGTCTGGAGCCCTCCGCGGCCCTGTGGGTAAAGGCGAGGCCTGTGCGAGCGCAGCTCTGGAGCCAGGCGGCTCCTGCACCCTCCGGGACCCCCACGCTGGTTTGGTTTTAAAGAACTCTCGGTAGTCGCCAGCCCTGGCGCGATCGAGACACCTGCTGCTGGCAGCTGTCCTGCGGGAGTCACACGGGTGGAAGACAGGTCTTAATTTTCCTCTTATTCCCCAGTTTCCTGGACTTCAGGTTTTGGCAGCATTTTGCATGCCATTAAATCCTTTGCTTGCCTTTAAAACTTTTGTGGCAGCTCTTTCCCAGGCTTGTGAAGGTGCGGGTGAGTTATGGCCCTGATCAGGGACTGAAAAGCGAGTAGGTGGGGGACGAGGAACATCTCTGTGCCAAGTTAGAGGGGATGGGGGAGCTCTTCCTCAAGCTCGCTCAGAAAAGACTTCTAAAGGTCAATAGCTATAAACACGCGTACATCTCCATAATTAATAACTGCCTAGTTTTATATATCCATCTCTGATGCTTATCAATCTGCAATTCACTTTGACAGTGTTCTTTTCAGACGAAGTCGTACTCCTGGGGCTATAACCTCTTTTTGAGTGGATTAGGAAAATCAAGGTTTTCCATAAAAGTTCAAGCTTAATAGAAATTGTATCAAAGCTGGAGGAAGCCCATAGTCCAAACTCCAGCGATTTGGCAGGGGATGTGGATGTTAGAAAGAGTATCTGCTTTGTGTCACAGGTTTAGCTGTACTCACCTCCTACAACCATGGACAGCGAAGTGCAGCGGGATGGCAGAATCCTGGATTTGATCGATGATGCTTGGAGGGAAGATAAATTGCCATACGAGGACGTGGCTATCCCTCTGGTAGGTGAATCGTTACTTATCAATCTGAGACTGGTGCATTTATCATGGCCCCTTCCAAGAAACAGCCCAGAGAGTATTGCTTGTGGTGCAGGCAATTTGTACAGAGGGTTCCCAGGATGGATGACTCACTCTTGTCCTATATTCCAGTCATTCCAGTGTGCATATGAGGATGTGGATGTTTCTTTCCCCCTTCCCTTGACCAGTTGCCTAATCTCCTTGGAACTGGAGTCACCTTCCCATTGCACAGTTCTGGGTTTGGCAACAGGGAGAAACAGAATTGTCCTTTCTCTGTGCTTCCCCTTCATGTCATTAGTGTTTGAAGTGGTTTCCCACTTGGTTTGTAGAACAGAGAGGATCAGTTTCATAGTGACAGTTCCAGTCTTGGTTACATTTTATTTCCACTTTCTGAAATTTCACCAGAAGAAGCTGAAAATTTTTCAAACATCTTCCTAATCAGTCTTTTCCAGATACAGTGTTGCTGTTGCCAGGTCAAGGATAATAGTGAATGAGCTGGCATCTGCAATGGGACTCTTGCTTGTAGCACTGTCCCCAGTGTGTGGTAGCTATCTTCCTCCAGTATACGGCTGTGAGGCAAGAGAGGTGCAGCTGGGGAGAAGCTACCTCTGATGCCACAAAGCCCAGAGCTGACGGTTCAGATCTCCCACACTGACGCTTTTCTTTAGCCATTTTGAAACTACCAGGGAACAGAGAGGTATCTGAGGATTTTCCTTTTCCTTTTTCTCTCTGGCACACACAACCTTTACCCTGGCCAGCACTGACCAAGCAGTCATACTAAGATCCTGGGGACTAACAGGCTGCTAGTATCTTTTAGGACAGAGACATGTGCAAATTGACAGTGACATGGCACAAGCTTTAGACCTTACACAGACAGAAAGGAGCAGCTACACACCTCCAAAATCAAGCACAGAAGTTTTCCTGCCAAGATTTGGGCTTGAGGGAATGATGCTGCAGAACTGTGATTCTCAGATACACGAGCCCAAAGCACCCTTTGCTTGGGATAACCTTTCTCAGGCAGGCTGAATGTTATAAACTAGTTCATTGCTGACATTTGCCTTTACCCAATGTCCAAGCATTATTGTTTCTTTCCTTATAGCCATCTCTTGACCTACTTAAAGTCACATACAGATGTCAGCCTCAGAGCAGGGAGCCTCACCTTGTCAGGGTGTTGGGTCATAGGCTGTACTTGATGATCTTGGAGGTCTATTCCAACCTCAGAAATTCTGTGATTCTGAACAACTAACAATAGAAAGAAAGGCCTGGCCATGGATATAAAGACCCCAGGGATGGGATTGGCTCTGATCACATAGGGAAAACAGGAGACTCACTCAGTGACATTGTAAAGGAGCAAACAGAAGGGCTGTAAAGTGGTATTTGAGCCTGTCCTGAGCATCTGATCCGGTATTCACTCAAGAAATTAATAGGAACTCAGATGGGCTCAAATCATGCTGTTTTCAAACCCGAAAAATTTTATTTAGCTCATGCTGGGATTTGCAGAGATCTAGAACTCAGAATTCTTGTCCAAATGTTATCTGGCAGAATAACACACGCTCTGTGTGACTGCACCAATACAGCAACACAGAGAACACCTAATAGAAGGAAGGAAAATGAAATCTCAGTTAAATGATAATTCCTCTGTACTGTGTGGTGAGCAGCTCTGTGTTGCACCTGGCAGGGGTTTCAGAGGTGTACTGTTGATATAAGCACAGCCACAGCTGAGTTCAGCATGGAGAAAGACAAAGGATTTCTCAACTGACAGTTGTCTTAACAGCTATAATAAATGCAGTATCTGTATTCTTGGCAACAGCAGAAGAAACACATTGCAAATAAGCAATGGAATAACTGCATTGTACTATTATTTACTTACTTTGCATTTGCTATATACTCTCCTTCTTCACTGTATGTGCAGTGTGAGTCTATAACAAGGCCCCAGGCTCCTGGAAAAGCAATTTACCTTTCATATTAAACACCATATTCATGTGAAAAGAATATTGTTTGTAACTGGGCTTAGTGATAATTTTAAGTGGATCAGTATGTACATTATATATTGTTCATATGCGCACTGTGGTCTCATTTGTGGATTTTTATATTTATCTATATGAAGTCTTAGTGACCTGCTCCTTTCAGGAAGCGTATTATGTGTGGAGTGCATTGTACCTCTGTTTTCTTCTCAGAATGAGCTTCCTGAACCAGAGCAAGACAACGGAGGCACAACCGAGTCTGTGAAAGAGCAAGAAATGAAGTGGACAGATTTGGCTCTCCAGTATCTCCATGAAAACGTTCCACCCACAGGAAACTAGTGAATCAGTGAGATTTAATGCATTAGATGCATTAATGAAATACCAGAAATATTTTTCAGCTGACTGTTGCTGTCATAAGCTTCTCAAAGGAGGAAACAACATTTTTGAAAAAGGCTCAGATTCGAACAATGGTTCTACTCATAGTGACCTGAGTTTAAAATATTTCTATAATGGGTGTGAAGCAACAATGGCTGACACCTCAGAACTAGTATCGGAATGTTTCTCTTATGTAAAATTATTTCATATCTTCTGTTAAATTGTACTTAAGTTGGTGCCAATTCTGATCTTAAATGTTTTCTAGATGTGATAAAAGAAGTAGTTTTTACTGTCTCAAGTTGTTACTGATTTCAAAGCTCGCAATGGGATCGCTTCTGACTCTGAAGGCTTATGTCCCAAAAAGTATTCCTGTGCATTCTGTGGTTAGAGGTCAGTGCGCAAAGAACAAATAGCCCTAAGTCAGTTGTTACCATCTTTATCTAGTGTGTGGCTGAGGAAGGTTGTGTGGGGCAGGCATGAAAGATTGGTCAAGAGGCTTCAAGAGCTGGAAGTAATCTGTAAACAGTGGTGGTTCTTTGAACTACTTATCTCAGAATTTGACAGTGGTGGTGGACATCTGCAGTGCTGATATCCTGGGTATGTTTGCCAATAGGTGTACTGTAAAAAGTCAGTCTAATTTATGCTAAAATTGTGGTTATTTAAAATCATTGTCTTTTGAGAGATGGCTGAGAGTAAAAAGGAATCACAAAATCCCAGCATGGTGGGGGTTGTAAGGGACCTCTGGACATTATCTCATCCAACCCCCACCCTGAAGCAGGATGACCGAGAGCAGGTTGCACAGGATCACACCCAGATAATCTCCAGAGAAGGAGACTCCACAAGCTCTCTGGGCAGTCTGTTCCAGTGCTCTGACACCAGGAAGAGCCTGCCAGTCCCAGTTTACCACCTACTGAACTAATAATAGCCACTTGGATGAACTATCGCAGATGGGAAATGGAAATGTGAGGAAAGCAATGGTGAAAACCATGTAGGGCTTAGCTTCAGGCAATAGATTCCTACCTCTTTTTGGTGCTTAGAAGAAAGGCAAAGCCCTTTTAATTTCTTTATCTCATTTTATCTCTGCTTCTCAAATGTCATTTGCTATAGGTAAAAGCCTTCTATTCGTCTTGCTTGTTTCACTGTTGGACCTATTCTTTCACACCATTGGCAGAACTTGCTAAGGAGAAAATATTTTGACAAGAGTTTAGGATTACTGGTAGAGGTGAGAAAGGAATTGGAAAGAAAACAATGTTTCAAATGATTTTGTTGTGCCAGTGTATCAGAAGTAGTACTTCCTGGAGCTTGCAGCTTCTAGACTCCACAGAAGTTTTTTGGTGTCTTTTCTCAATGTTTATCCTCTTCAAAATAACAAAACCCAACTTTTGCCTGTGTGATTACCAAATGGAATCATGGCACATGTCCTCTGAGACTGCAATTGCTGAGCTGTATGAGGATGGAGAGCTCACGGTGCTTGTGAAAATGTCCCATGGGTTGCTGGGTGCACACCTCTGTCTGAGGTGTAAATCCATGCCTGCACTTGTCTGAACAAGAGGGAGCTGCAGGCAGCCAGCAGACAGAGTTAAGGATTAACCTGAGATTTAGTAAAGTCAAAATGCTTCATATGTCCAGCATGGACCAAAGAAACAGCTACGCAGCTGGGAATGGTAACAGTTCAGCTCCCCGTTGGATCATCACCAGGGGGGGAAAACACCAAGTCTCTGCTTAGTGAGGTGTCACTGATCCTCCCCCTATTCCTTTACCTAGCCTGGGTTAGGAGAATTTACTAAGTAAACATTAGGCAAAGCTACCACACAGCTTCTGTCCACTAGCCATGCCTTCTCTCTCTTCCCCTTCCCTCTCTCACCCCTATACAAACTCCCCACCACCCTCATCTTTCCAATTTTGCCACTAGATCTTCCTGCTCAAATTTCAGACTTCCTTTCCTGACAGTTGTCTCTGCATCTGCCATCTTCTGTCCAGGAGGGAGAAAAAAAAAAAAAAAAAAGCCTTTCTTACTTGAATTAGAGATGGATACATGAGGCTCCTGCAGGTCTGCAAGAAAATGTGGTGGGGATGCCAGAAATACACGTCATCCAAGACAGCAGTTGCTTGGCAGCCCAATGGAGACCCAGATTGACAAAAAATGGTACCTTCCCTGTGTCATGACATAGTGCTGTGCATCTGCCTCCTGCTTGAGCTGACAGGGTCATGCAGAAGGGATGCTAGGCCACGGTGCTCAGGAGATCCAGAGGGACATGGAAGATTAGAGAATGTCATGAATGCTACCAACATAGGGCCATGTGAAACCAAGTGCTGGCCCTGCCCAGATGCTTATCAGTCTTGCAGTGACACCCATGATCTTTGCTGCCTTTTGACATTCTTTGCAAAAGACAAACAGACATGCAATAACTTCCTTAGTTTCAACACGTGCAGTTAAATTGCTGCTTACAGCATAATACCAAACCATTTATGTCTGATTCGTCATTCCCCAGGGCAAACTATATTTAAAATAAGGAAACCTGGTAGAAGAGAAGGTGCTCCACCTTTTTAAGAAGAAGCTTTAGTTGTATAACTAAAGACTGGTCTTCATTTATTGGCTGGTAACTTCCTCCTTTCACCGCACCTACTGTTACTGGCAGAAAGAAAGAGAGCAAACTGTTGCCAGAGACAGGAGACACATGCCAAAGAAATTGTGGGATCCTTAAAATATTTTACATGGAGAAGTTCCATGTGGAAGTCCATATGCTGAGGCTGTGTGTTATGTTCATCTACCTTTTCAATGGGGTGAAAACAGGTAAGAAATAATTTCTTTTGAGTGTTTTTATAAAATATAAGATGCTTTCCATGCTATGCAGACACAAATGTATCTACCCTCTGCATTATAGTTGCTGCAAAGGGGCTTTCACTAGCATTATTTATTTTGGCAAAGCAAATCATACTGGTTACATGAATGTTGTCAGCTCTAAAGAGTTCCAAATGTAAAACCAGAAGTCATTTTTATTATCTTTTCCTCACTTTGCAAACACTTCTCGTATATAAGCATTATCCATTGACACTGAAAATGTCATTTGAAATCTTCAGAGAAGAATGATTTCTTTTCAGCAGTGTCTTATGACAGATGCAGAGGATGAATTACCATTTACGAACAATAAGCTTCATTTTGATATCCTCACAGCCCTATCAAGAATCAACCTGTGTTACAATAAACAAATGTACTGCCTTGTGTTAGCATACATGGGAGCAAGTCAAGTTCCAGCTCTCTGCTTTCTAGGGAAAACAAACAGGATTAAAAAAACCCCAGTATACTAACTTGTATTTCATCAGGTTCTCCGGAGTAATCTTGGAGTCACATTTTGCTTAGTTTGTTAAATATGCTGTAGGAAATGTCCTAAGAAGTGAAAAAGAGAATCGTGGGAAAAGGCACCAAGGAAACCCTTTGAGATCTTGAACACCAATTTAAGATGTAAAGGGCACACTCCCTCTGTGGAAAAGTGATAGAAATCTCCACCAATGCTACTGAGATTTGCTGTGTGCTTAGAGCTGAAGACTCACCACTGATGCATAAGACCAGTCTGTTGAAACACACCTGCAGAAAGCCTAGACAAGGTGACAGTGTTTTCAGGGTCAGTGACACTGCAAGCAGATGCAGAAGAAGCAACAGGTTTCTCTGAGGTCCACGCAAGGTGTGGGCTGGTTGAGCAGCCCCCTTCACAGGCTCTGTGTAGCAATACAGTCTCCTAAGGACCACAGCTAGGACAACTATAAATCTAACCAACTGACCACTGACCCACCGAGGTGAAAAATCTGTTGGAGCTTCACTTTGCTAGAGGACAGACTGACAGAGTTAAATTCAGCTGCTAGTCTATTCATGCAGACAGCCTCAAGATCACAGCCCCAGAATGCCACTATTGCAAACTCTGCCAGTCCATTGGATGAACATCCAGGACAGAAGGAAGAAAAAGCCTCCAAACATCACCTCCAAGAAAGGAATGAGAGACACCAGAGGAATGAAGGCCTTAAGTAGCACAGGCTGCAGTAAATACCACAGGGTCTGCCTGGGACCATTCTTATTACTCCAACACTCCTAAGATGGGAGTATTTAACTTCAGAGTATATATATATGTAACTTCAGAACCAAGTTATTCTGAAGATGCTCCTCCTGCTGCAATAGCACCTCAGATCTCAAGCTCAAGATAAAAGATGTCCAGCTCCCACACAGGAATATCAGTTTAACAAATTGGCATATCCCCTGCTACAGGTGCTTAGATGTCAGAGCACCTTGCCAGAAAACTGGTGCTTTCCATCCTATTTTACATATCAGAAAATGGAGCAGAGGGAGGAAAAGTGAATTGCATGAGGTTGGTGAGCAAATTAATAATGGCCATGGCAGGCTGGAAGTGAGTTAATGGAACACTGGGTTAATTGCCACATTTATTTGCCTTTCTTGGAGGGAAGTGGCCTGTTGGACACAGGTTAAGTACAGTGTCAGAGTGTAAGTGTCTACCTCACTTTTTTACTTGCAGAATTAATCTCAATAAGCCTCTTGCCCCATCACAGAATTCATGTTGGAGTTCCAAAGACACTTCCAGCCATTTGGGAAGGATTCACTGTGCCTACCAGAACAAAGGGCAGAGCCAGGATAAATGGCTGTCCTTGTGTCAGCTTTTGTAACGCATGCTGGATGAGTCTGGGATACACACCAGCTTGCCAGAAAAGAAGCTGGCAGGTTTCCCCCCACTATTAGCACTGATCTGATTTTGTTAATCAGAATAGAACAAATTTAACAGACTTCGTGCAGATATAACAAGGGTTTTTAAACAGTTCCTGTGTTAGGTATTAGCAAGTGCTGATCAGCTCTTTAGCAGAAGGTATGGGCTGCTCTGGTAGCAAACACGGTGCTCCCCTGGGCAAGTCTCAGTGCAATGCAGGAGATCTAAAAAGAAATTAAGTAATCAGTGCAATCTTGCACTGATATAAAAATAATTTCTGCCAGGCATTTCTGCCTGTATTACTACAGCTTCAGTGTCGGTAAAGATTATTAACAATACTACATAATACTACTATATAATACTAAAACAATTTCTAGTTATTAGTAAGAAATAAATATAATGGCATTTTTTATCTTGCAGTAGCACCTAGAGGACAGTCACTGAGTATCACTATGTAGGCTGGTGCCAATCAGCAAAGAATGACAACTTTTCTCTGCTAGTTACTTTGAGATCTTTAAATGAGCAGTGTCATAGGGGAAATCTTGCTGCTGTTTCTCTGAAGCACCTTAGCATTGTAAGAATGAGGTGAGACAAAGCTGGTCAGGAGAAAGCCACCCAGATCACCTTTACTTGTGCAAGCAGGGCCCAGAGTCACACTGCCCCTGGAAGCCCTGATCGACGCATGAGAGGCAGAACACCCTCAATTCAAAAGCCACCGATTTCAACTGATGTTTACTGGGCCTGGCTGAGGGCACATTCTCCCATGCTCCTGTTCCACTACATGTATTTTACCAGAGGCTTTATACAGGAAGGATTCCCTGGATTTCAAAAGTTAACAGTTACTTCTGAATTTATGGTAGCAATTTAAAATATCCACTTGGACTTAACTGCAACATCATTCTAACCTACTAACTTTTAATTCTGGGGGTTTTACAAAGTCATTAGCAGAACTATAGCAACTGAACAGATTATTTTATGTGCTAGGCAAACAGCATTTACATCATTCTCATGCTGCTGATTTCCATAGGAGTACAAAATGGAAAGTTACTTGTAGAAACTGAGAGTTTGATCCTTCAGAATTTAAAATGCACAGAGTATTGGAGATCTGCTGGAGCACTATTAGCTAACAGCTGCAGGTTTTCTAAGCCCTTACACCTACTGCACAGCCTTTTAAGCAACAGAGATCAGGAAGATTTCTCTTGCAACTGCAGCCTGAACAACTATTGCAGCCCAAGGCATATATGTGAGAGAGACACTCTCTTCTACAAGGTTCTTCAATAAGATTAAGGGGATTTGGGGAAAAGGACTGTAAACCGGGAAGAGGCTACAAAACCTGGGAGGGCCTTAATATGCAATGTGTGTCTGGAATGAGTTATTCCATTCCGTGCCAGTGCCCTGTCAGAGACTATTAGACTCTGAAGGCTCAGATGGTGTTCTGCTGGAAAAGCAAGGAACAAAACCAGGCTTTCAAATGGCAGACACTGTTCCATAAAGCAGCACTTACATAAAATTCAGTTACTCTTCAGCTGTGCATAAAGCAGTATCAGTAACATATCTCATGCGGTCAAAGGGTGTCCCATTTTGCAGTCTGAAATAGCAGGCTGCATCTGCAAATACAAATGAAGCATTGAGCTGCCCCTCACAACAGCAAGATCCTTTGCAGCTTGTCAGCTCCAGACTGGAATTACAACCAAACCACAAGGATATCTCTCTACCCTAGAACCTGTACAGAGCATCCGGGTGCGCTCTCAAACCAATACAGCAACAGTCCTCAGTCTCTAATACCTTCCTTACTCTAGTGGGATTTCTGGGGAGTTCATGCCACCTCCCCACTGCTAGCAGAAGCAGGACTGTGCTGCTTCGTGCTGCTCTGAGAAGGTACACTTGCTGTCTTTGTTCCAACATGGCAAGAAAACCTATGTTTCAGGGTAACTTGTCATTAGTATGATGGAAAGGAGCAGCCCTGGCTCAAGCAGCTCACAACATATGTTTCTGTGCCTGTGCAGGTCTGGCAGATAGAAAAGGTCAAAGCAAACGCATTGATGCTAACCTCAGGATTACCACACTGTGCTCTTTTCAGATCCCAGGCAGACATGCCCTGCATTCACAGCTCTTGGCATCGGCAATGCTTTGATAGGGACAGACCTGAAAGTGAAGCTGTTGCTTTATACACGACAGAACCTAAACTGTGCTGAGGAGCTGAATTCAACAGCCTCCCAGTATCTAGATGTTACCAAGAAAACCACCTTCATCATCCACGGATACCGACTCACCGGCTCTGCCCCAGTCTGGATCGCTGACTTAGTACATCTCCTGCTCTCTGTAGAAGACATGAATGTCATCCTTGTGGACTGGAACAGGGGGGCAACAACTCTCATCTACAGTAATGCTTCCAGAAACTGCAAAAAAGTTGCTGAGATTCTAAAGAAACTTATTGATGAAATGTTGGTAAGTTGAACATTCACCCTGTGGTATAGTCATTAACACTCAGTATGTAAAGGGCACAAGGGAAGTGTTTAAATCCAGCAGGCTGTCTGGGAAAAGAAACTCCTAAAAAAGAATACATTAAATTTTGGAAGTGCAGCTAAACTGCAGTGCCAAGTTCTAGCCCTGGACTTGGTACAATGGTATTTTGTTGCAATATTCAGTTTACACTCTAAGTCTCTACATTTCTGGATACAAAACTCTACAGATTGTTGTCCTATACCTAAAAAATCTATTTGCACTTTCTAAGTCAGCTTATGAAAATCAGCTACAGCTCACAGCTCCTTGAAGCTGTTGCACAGGCACTGGCAATGATGGCACTGGATCATTACGATCATTGTGTCTGTTGACAACTTGCAGGAACCACATGTGGACATCTGGAGCTCTACTCATAGGACCCACAAATACTTGTTCCTGTCTACACCTGTAGTCACTGCCCCAGGAAAGGACAACCATTGCCTGAACTGTTCTCACCGCTCATCTCGTCCAAGCTCTCTCAAATACAGGCCTCAAACATGAGTGCTGATTGTACTGTGGGACCATTGATACAGAGGGGAACACACAAAAGGAAAAGGTGGAAAAAGTAGGGAGATGCATTTATATTCCTGCTCCTGATATTTTTTGTGCCTAAAATCTGTGACCACGAGTACTTCTAAATCTCAGGTTGATGGAGCATCACTTGATTCCTTGCACATGATAGGAGTGAGTCTGGGAGCACACATCTCCGGCTTTGTGGGACAGATGTTTGGTGGTACACTTGGAAGAATCACAGGTAAGTCCTTCTTGCCAGTCCTTTTGCTTCAAGGATAGCTGTTCCCAGTGAGCAGAGCAAACTGCACACTGCTGAAGTGATGCCATGTACGTGGATTTGCATTGCAGGCCTTGACCCAGCAGGTCCCTTGTACAGAGGAAAGCCGCCCAGTGAGAGGCTGGATCCTACGGATGCACAGTTTGTTGATGTCATTCATTCAGACACAGATGGTATGTGACATATCTCCTCTCTACCATTAGAGGAAACGTAGAGACTCATGGGGAGCACAAGAAAGTGGGGCTTTCGGTAGGCAGAGGAGCTGTGCAATCCTTGTTCCTTTGCCCATTCTCCTTTGCTTGTGCTGTGAAGGACTTCTGTGATCCTGATATGACACTGTCATCAGCACTCGCTCCGGAGCTGCTGTTTTATTTGCATTTCAAAACATGCTGCTGGTTTATAGCAATTATAGCCTCATGGCCCATGAAGTGCAAGGACTTAAGCACTGGTGCAGGAATGCCCTGTTGCTACCACAGCAGAGACCTGCCAGAACAGTTCCACGCTGACGCTGCACTGCAGCGTCAGGCTGCCGCCAAGCACATGGCATCTCAAAAGCTACTCGCACAGCCCAGAGCCTTGCACAGCAAATCAGTTATCCACATCCCTGTGCTCCTTGCATGATGCTTCCAGTCTCAATCCCACCTCCCATGGGCTAAACCTTCCTCTGAAGCAAATCTGGCATGTCCCTCAGGCCTCTCCTTTCCCAGCTGGTGCACAGCACCAGCCAGGAAAGCCACCAGCCAGGCCAGCAGTGTAATGCAAACTCCACGCTGCTTCCACTAGCATCCTACCCCTAGCACTTGTCTTTACCACCTCATTGCTGCCTCATCTTTTCCCAGACCTTCCAAGAACTTGGACTTCAGCACTACAGCAATACCTAGTGTTTTACGTCCCCTTTCCTCTCCCACAGACAGTGACACAAAAAGCCAAATTCTGTACTGCCACACGCACAGACTTATTTTAGGTATTTGATACCATTGCTAAAAATGACACAGCTGGGTCACAACCATTGGGCCTGCTGCCTAAATAGCTGAATGACATTGATATTCCTTCACAGGCAGGCATCCTAGAGCTAAATAACTATATTTTTTGCCAGTCAATTTCTTATATTTCCTTCTTCTGCATTCTATGATTGAATATTCCCTCTCCTCATTCCTGATATATTTTCTTTTGCCAGGACTAGGTTACACAGAAGCGCTAGGCCACATAGACTTCTACCCCAATGGTGGGACTGACCAGCCTGGCTGTCCACTGACAATATTTTCTGGTAATTAATTCTGCTTTGCATTGCACAAACACTGACAAAATGTTTCCAATCTGTAAAAGAGGAGAAGGCCAGAGACACATCATCACAGCTTAGAAAATACACGAAAGCTGTATTCTAGGAAAGCCATGAAAGCAATCTCTTCTCAGCACTGACGTGGCACACTGACATAACAAGAGTTTAGCTGATGTGCACCGGACAGCCATACGAGTCAGGGGTGATCCTTCTGCCCTCTGTCACAAATTGAAATGGGATTATTTTTCCATGCAAAAAGTTATCAGGCAGAGTTGTGCCTTCATTTTGTGATTATGTTTAGAAAATCTGTGGGATTTCTTTTTCCTATCAGTTACTTAGAACACACACAAAACCCCAAGGCCTAAAAATGTCAATAACCTGTTCAGAAAACAGGTTCAAGATGAACATGGGGTAGGCAGTTATACTGAATCCAATGAGCCTTTCTTGGCAGTGACCAAGTGCAGTCTGGCAGGTAGAGCCCTAGTCTTGAATGCAAGAAAGCTTTTTTCCTTTCCAGCCTAGCAGAAGTGATTCTGTGAAAGCTGGGTGAAGAAGATACCTTGGAGAATGAAAAGCAGTAACTCAACTCTTATCAGACCCAAGAGAATCCCCGCAGTAAACTAGCCTGGCACAAAAATCCCTAGGAAATTAAGTTTCACTCATTTTGCTGCTCATGCAACAACTCATTTTATGAATTACGTATTTCTAAGGAGTGTTTTAAACCAAAATGGCAAAGCCATGTGCAAAAAAAATTTCGATATTCAGCTGTCAGGCCTAAGCTCAGAGAACACCTGGAATGGGATAGGACCCATAGCTAGATCCTCTAGAACTGCAGTAACAATAGGAACAAATGTGTTTTTAAAACCAAAAAAGGCAAGAAGTAAAGATGACATAGGGAGAACTGAGTGCACTCAAAGGGAGAGAGGCAAGTACCCAGTTGCTGTTCTGCCACAACCCAGTGCTCCCCAGTTCAATCGTTGTGTTCAAACTAGTCAGTGACTGTCTTCTGGTGTGTGTTTTTGCTAGGGCATTAATACTGTTCTCCTGAACCATGAGGATTGCTAACAAAATATTTTTTTTCTCCATGTATGATTAAGGATTGCAGTATTTTAAATGTGACCACCAGAGGTCTGTTTTCCTGTTCATGTCATCCCTGAAACAGAGCTGCAATCTTACTGCATACCCGTGTGACTCCTACAGAAAATACAGGAATGGCAAATGCACCAGCTGTGAAACTTTTTGGCCTATGCCATGTCCTGCTGCAGGTAAGGATCCAGGAAATGTAAATACCTCCTGAATACAGATGTCTGATAGAGCTGCCCATCATTACTGTAACTTGGTGTGCGACAAATATTTTGCTAAAGGACTAACACAACACAGTGCTTTGCCAAAGCATCTAAGTTAGTTCCACTGAGGTTTCTGAGATGATCTCACCTCGACTTCTGTAGAATTACAAGCCTCTGCTGCAAGCAGAAGAGGCCTGAGAAAATTCCCTGCTCTTTGTACAGTTACATCACATTATGATCTAGAACAGAAACCCACATGTAAAGGATCCAGAACTAGGAAAGCCAAAACAAGACTTGAGATCTTAACACTGAAGTCACAGAAACTATGAGTTAAAGTCCCTTAGTTGCAGGGTTTGAGGGATAGGGGCATGTTCTTGCTGAACCAGAATCTTTTCTAAGAAATTCTCAGCACCACAAACCCCTCTTGACTCTAAAAGAAATGGCAGAGGGGTGAACAAAGGGTATTCAGATTTTTTGTAACTTACCCACAGAGGCGTCCCAGCCTGGATGTGACAGCCCAGCTTCAGGCTGCCATTTCTGAAATGTTGATGCTAAAAAACTTCACACTTCCAGAAACAAACTTTAAAAGCTAAGGCAATGATTTTCATTCTGCACTGCAAAATTAAATCCTTCCTCACCACAGATACCAGATGTAGGAAAAGATCAATCATAAAATAAGCACTGAAGAGTAACCAGGCATATTTAGACACTCAGCTGGATTTAGTTACACAAGTAAAATTAAGTCCTGGTATAAATCTACAGAGTACAGGAGTGTGTGTCAGCACTACCTTGCAGTGAGCAAGCAATATACTAATTCTTAAATACTTGCTTTGTTATTTTCAGCAATTTAGTTGCTTATATACCTGTGCAGTAACTCTTTCATTTTCAAACTGTCGTCTATAGGTTATTATGCCCATGAGTGGAAAAGCTATTTAACACAACAGAGCCATCCAGTGATGAGTATGTTTTTTGATACAGCAGACAAAGAGCCATTTTGCAGTAAGTGACTAGGATTTCTGAGATTATTTTTCTCTGTATAGTGCCTCCTCCAGCAGGTGGGCAGGGATGGTCAGTTGCTACTGGCATCGTAGCCACAAGTTTAGAAACAAAGCCAGTGGCTGCTGTATAGAACTTGGCAGTTTTGCCATTACATTCCTTGCCTTCAAACCTGGTTGCTGCTGTGAAAGCCAACTGCTTGCTGGAGATGTGCATGAACAGGCTCATCTTGCCTACAGTGCTAGGAAATCTGTTGAGAACATGCAGGGAAATGGGCCAGCCAAGGGGAAATTAGTGCAAAAAGGTTTCACCAAGGTTTCTCCTCACCTCCGTGATCACCAACATACGAAGGCAAGGATTATGGCCTGAGCCATGACAGAGAAGACAAATAAAAGATGCTGAGAACAGAAACAAAAGGGTTCAGAGGCAGACAGAAGAAAGAAAACGTAACCTGAAAATGACTGGTGAAAGGCAGGATGCTGAAAGCTGTACAGAGAGACCATCTCGCATGCCACTTGTGTAACCCTTGCTGTAGTGCTTTCCAGACATCTCTTAATATTTGCTACAAATCTCTGCAAAGGAACATGGCAAGCAGGAAGGAGAAAGAGATTTTAGAGATAAATTGAACAGGTTATGTCAGGCAAGCAAATGGGAGACAGACATCCTCCACCTGCAGCTCAGCTCCGAGACAGGCACACAGCTGGGCTGGAAAGCTCAGCGAGCGTGCAGTCTAACCACGCTCACTCTATCTCTCACCTCAGTTTATCACTACTTTGTGGATATTATTACATGGAACAAAGATACCAGAAGAGGTACCTTGAGCATTGTATTAGCTGATGAAACCGGGAAGAAGACAGAATCTAAAGTTAATCCGTAAGTTTTACCAACCTAATGATCTGTAAGTGTTAGCAAATCACTTGGTACAGCTGGATCTGGGAGAAGGCAAAGTATCACCTTAACAAGAGGAGGAACTTCTTTACTGTAAGGGTCACAGAGCACTGGAATGGGCTCCCAGAGAGGTTGTGGAGTCTCCTTCTCTGGAGATTTTTCAAAACCCGCCTGGATGCTCCTGTGTGACCTGTGCTAGATTGTATGATCCTGCTCCAGCAGGGGGGTTTGACTCGAAGATTTCAAAGGTTCCTTCCAACCCCTGACACCCTGTGATACCTGTGATAATTTCTCCACTGAGACTTGCTAGTGTACATGCCTTAGGGCTTTCCTGGCTCTGTGCAATTTCCACAGACTCCCTGCGTGCACACCAGCTGACACAGCCCAGTCCTTTGCTTTGGACCCTTCTCAGTTATCTGAAGGACTGAAGTGGAAAATCTTAGCCAGCAACACATCTGTGCTAGGCTTCCATTAAAGCAGGAGTCAAAACACACCTCCTCTTTCTTTCGCCTTCCAGAGAGTGTTTCATTCCAGCTCTGGGCACCCAAGATAGCTGTGAGGAATCTGGGCCTGAGTATGTAACACCCAAGTCAATTCATTCCACTTGCAAGTGCCAAATTAATGACTGGTGTTTATGTGGATTTATGGGCATTGATCTAAACACACTTGAACCAAGTAAGTCCTGCTCAACTAGTTTTCCCAAGTGTCCCTAACTGCATATTCTCTGAGCCGTATCTGCTTGCACTGGAGCAATCTGCATAGTCCCTAGGGTTGCACAACAGGGCCACCTGCTCTGCCTAGTGAGTGGCAGCCCACCTGACAGCACACGTACACACGTGTCCTAAACACCTCTGACAGGTTAAAACTTGTCCTGTTTGTCAGGACTCCTAAAAGTTCTAAACAAGGACAGTTTTTTTCAGTGTTGCAACTGGGATTTACTACCAGTCCCTGATCTGTACTCTTCAATTGCCTAAGGGAAACAAACTACAGCCAAGCAACCAGCTATATAAAGAATGCCTTGTGTGACTACAGCGTTCTTGAGAGCAGCTCTGCTGCTTTTGCACCAAGACGGGTGCAGTTTTCATGCCTTTCTCAAAGTGGAGCTGGCCATTCTGTCAAAAAAAAGACCAAGGTCAAACCCCAGTCCTGCAAGGCTTCATCTCTTTAACCCTGTGTTATTTTCCTATCCTAAGCAGCTGGGTTACTCTCCATTAATTCTGCTCAACACTGGATTGTTTCACAGATGCTTCTGCTACATTTTCCAGAGGTCAACTATCAGAAATTTAGTTAGGGGCATTAATACCCCAAGACACAGTCTTCCATTTGTAGAGCTACCTCAGCCACACAGCATTGTTACAAACAGATTTTTACATACACCAACATATTCTGCAGACTCCGTGGATGACTCGGTGTTCAGGCCTGCACAGCCAGCCAGGTACAAATATCATAGAATGGCAGGGGTTGGAAGGGACCTCTGGAGATCATGGAGTCCAGCCCCCCTGCCAACACATATCACTTGGGCCTAGTCCACTTGGGTTCAAAGCAGAATCACTGTGAGGCATCAGGCCTCTGTGTCCCCACTCCTGCCCCAAATAGCTAAGTGCAAAAATGGCTGAGCAGGTTCACACCTGGAGACCTGAATCCATGCCCATTTCCTGTAACTCAGAAACTAATCATGAGTTCAGTCCTCCTCCCCCAGCACTGTTTCTAATATTATACTGAATAGATTAAAAACAGTGCCATTCCCCTGGTGACACCTTGTCTGTTTTATCTTTAGAGAAGCTGCAGCTTTTCAGCAGTACAACCAAATCACTTTGCTAATTGGATTCGACCAGGATTTTGAAAACGTAGAAAGAATTTCCTTGACATTTTCCACAGGATCCATCATTGGCCCAAAATTCAAACTCAGGATTCTCCAAATGAGGTTCCGGTCACTTACAAATCCAGAAAGGTAAGCAGAGGTTTTAAAGACTATGTCTAGTGTTGCAAACTGGACAGAAGTAAATTAAACTCCCAGATTCATGGCCTAGCCAAGTTTATCCAGAAAAAAACAAATAGATGTATTTTACATTTAATAATTCTTGTACACATACCTTGGGAATAAATTCTGCTTTTAGTGCATGCACACAAATCCCATGGCTGAACCTACCTGAACACAAAGGTTGTCTTATTGTACCAAAACCATACAATTGGTGGTCTGCCATTTTAACCTTTGGTCAGGAAAATGACCTCTGAGAAGTTGCCCTGGGATGAAGGTAAATGCAACTCTCAGGGAACTACAGATATCCAGCCCCAAATACACATTTTATATCCCAGTCAAATTTTATGTCCAGTCAAGCAGGGAGATTAATTTACTCCTAGAATTCAGGTAACTGGGAAGCTTCTGGCCGCTACACCCCACATGCTTCCCATGGAGGTGGTTGAGTCACCATCCCTGGATGTGTTTAAAAGCCATATAGATATGCTGCTTGGGGATATGGCTTAGTGGTGGACTTGGTAGAGTAGGGTTAATGGTTGGACTCAATGATCTTAAACGTCTTTTCCAACCTTGATGATTGTGATTCTAAAGCACTAACTACCACCCACAACATCATGAGGTACCTACCAGATAATCTGCTGAGGAGATTTCTACAGACACTTCAGTCACTCTGTTAACCTGTCTGCTCCATGGTCTTACCCTAAAGCTTCCCTGATTTATAGGGCATCTTCAGAGGACAGGATCTCTGCCTGAGCTCAGCCAGTACAGAATCTCTTCGGTTGACCTTGTGTGCAAGAACCATATGTGGACATCTAGCCATTACCATGCTTTAAATTTGGGTTAAAAACAAGGATTGCATACTACAGAGTGAGAAGGGTGAAGCAAAAAGAGGACAGAGATACAGAACATGTTTCTTTGCAGTTCGTGAAGGTCTGCTACCCTTATCTTAGTGTTGGAACAAGGAAAAGACTGTCTGTGTCTAATAAGCGAAGTCCTGCAGCTCCTCTTTGCCAGCATTCCACTTACCCTCTTACATCTCCACAGTCACTTCCAGCCCCAGATCCATATTCAATCTTTTAAAAAGTAGCTGCAAATGTCCAAACATTTCATCAGAGACTGCACACTCTCCCCTAGGAAGGGCTGCTACCAGCTGTAAGTACAGTTTTGTGACTATTTTAACCTCAGTCACTGCCACATGGAGGCATGTCCTGCCCTATCTCCTTCCATGTTGCAGGACTAATGCTCATGTGGCCCCAGGTGAAAGCCTAAGTATTTCCTGGGTTTCACCTGGGCTACGTCAAAGCCAGGTGAATGCCTGGTCCCAGCTCAGAGCAGCAGCACAATCCCTAATGCTGCTACCAGGAAACTGGCAGGAACACAGAGCTGAGATAGGATACCCCATTTGGTGGGCACAAAAGTGTAGATCAGCTTAAAGGAAGCCATGAGCTCTGTAGACAACACCTGTTTGCTTGCTGCTTTTTGTGTTCTTTTTTCCCAACAAGGAAACAGAAAATATAGAACCTAATTAAAATATGCTCAAGGTATCCTTGACCTTGGTAAGACTTAAAGTCGACCTCACTGTAGAGGGACTCCAAGCCCATTGTCTTGGAAACGTGACTTACTCCACATAAGCCTCTACCATGCTAGGAAGTTGGCTGGGGGATGACACAGGACAGGCCCATTTCTCACTTTTGACTCGCGTTGACTGTTTCCATGCAGACCACAGCTGTGCAGATACGACCTGATCCTGATGGAGAACACCAAGAAAACCTTTAAGCCCATCCCCTGCTGGAGCTAAACCCTGACCGCATTATTCCTGCGTGTTATGGCCGAAGGGGGCGGACGTTTTCACAGCCATACCGGGCCTCACCTGAAATTTCCTCGGCACCGTCTGCGGGGACGCAGTGGCAGCGCAGCGGGGCCCTCTCGTCAAGGCAGAAATTTATAAAAGGGGCTGTGGGAATGACAAAAAAACCGACAGCGTTGTGTGTTTCTTGCAGCGCAGCTCAGCGGCGGAACCGGCTTCGCTCCCCCTGCAGAAAGGACCCCGCCCGCACCCTCAGGCGCCGACTGCCGCCCGAGGCAACGCTCGCCCCGCCCCAGCGGCCCTCGCGGCCCCGCCCCGCGCCTGCGCGGCCCGCCGCGCTCCGGAGGTAGAGGCGGGGCCCTTCGCGGGATGTGGCGGCGGCTGCTCGGGCTGTTGCTCGTCTTCGCGGCCGCCACGGCCGCTCTCTGGCTGCTGTCGGCCCGGCTGAGCGCGGGGCAGGCGCGCAGGTGGGTGCGGGCGCGGGGTGGGGGCGGTGCGGGGCCGAGGCGGGCCCGCCAGCGCGCCAGGTCCCCCCGTGATCTTTCCCCACCCTCGCAGGTCTCTGCGGTTCCCGTCGGACCTGGAGGAGCTGCGGGAGCTGGCTGAAGCGCTGCGGGACTACGAACGGCAGCACCGGGGCGCGGCTCTGGCCCTTTTCTGTGGCGCCTACCTCTACAAACAGAGTTTCGCCATCCCCGGCTCCAGCCTCCTGGTGCGGGCCCCAGCGGGAGGGCCGGGCAGGTGCAGGGCGGGAGTTGGTACGATCCCCTCAGAGCGGCCCTTTGCCCCCGGTCCCAGACCAGGCGCTGCCCGCCGGGGCAAGGTGCAAGGTGCCTTGCTGGGCGGGTCACGGCCGTGCCGGGAGGAGATGGGTCTGTCCGATGCTCTTGAGAAGCCATAGCAACCCAAGTTGGAGGCAGCTGGGCTGAGGGGACACCCGTGTGTGTGTCCCCCGACTCTCACTCGGTATTTTGTCCTGGCAGAACGTCCTGGCTGGAGCGCTCTTTGGGCCCTGGACTGGGCTGGTGCTGTGTTCGGCCCTAACCTCAGTGGGAGCAACCTTCTGCTATCTGCTCTCTGGCACCTTTGGAAAGCAGTTCGTCATCTACTACTTTCCTGATAAAGTAGCTCTTCTGCAAAAAAAGGTAAGAATAGTCATGGTCTTGCAGATGCCCAGAATGCCCCTTTGCTGATGCTGCCTTTTAGCTTGACTTGGTAAAAAAAAAAAAAAATGTATGCATGGAGGGAATGCATCAGGTCAGTCAAGGGCCTCCTTTGACACAATCTAGGAGCAGGCTGCTCTCTTGGGAGCATGCCTGTTTGTAAAGGAGGGTGCATGGAAAAATCCCAGATTTCAAGGAATATCAAAAGTAAGATAATGGATTGACTGTGAAACCCCTGCACTCCAGGACTGCCTCCACCCATCCTGTGCTGTGTTGTACAGCTGGAGGTGGTTCTGCTGTTGACTTTTGATACCTCATTCAGGTTAGATCCCATTTTTACCACTTGCACAGAAGGGACCAGCTCACCCTTAGTCTTCCATCAATACATAAAGTTGCCACTTCTCCTTAGTTCTGGACTGATAGTATATTGCAGCATGCATAAGAAAACTTAAAAGTCACTTTAGTATTGTGGACATTAGGATGTTACTGCTGCCTAAAGAGCAGAAATAACTTGGAACACTTGTCTTGGCAGGTAGAAGAGAACAGGAGCTGCTTATTTTTTTTCTTATTGTTCCTGAGGCTGTTCCCTATGACACCAAACTGGTTTCTGAATCTCTCTGCTCCCATCTTAAACATCCCTGTGTTCCAGTTCTTCTTCTCCGTTCTCATCGGTAAGGCAGGGGGAGGCTGGCTGGGGGGGAGCCTGACCTTGCCCCTTGCCTCATCATCAAGCCTCACATAGTATGCTGAGCTGGGGAGCGGCAGACCTGTGCCTGCCTTGGTTAACCGTGTGCCTGCATGCTGTCCTTATACCCAGAGGTCTCAGAGCATTTTGCAAATACATGCCCCTCACCAGTGCAGCAGAGTTTTGAATCGCACCCTGTTCTTTCCATTATGAACACAGACACCTGTGTCTGGCCTTGGGCAAGGGCATATTTGAGCTAATTTTACATAAGGGGATGATAACAGGCTTGCTTTTTTTCTCTGATTCTTTCAGGTCTTACGCCATATAATTTCATCTGTGTGCAGACAGGAGCCATTCTGTCACAAATCACCTCTTTGGATGCCATTTTCTCTTGGGACACGCTGCTCAAACTGCTTGCAATGGCTGTTGCAGCATTGATACCAGGGGCTCTCATCAAGAAATACAGCAAGAAGCACTTGAAGCTGGATGAAGAGAAACATGCTCAGTTACTCAATGGCAAAAAGAGCTTGTGATGGCTCAGATGCCCCAAAAGTTGGGGGACTGCCTTGCAAAAGCTGCAGGACTGTTCCTGTAGGTTATATTCTGCATGCTCTGTGCCACCATGGGTTTTTAATGTGCCACCATGCAGTTTTTAATCATTCCTCTTGTCTAAGAGGAGGTGTAAAGTTCTTACTTTTAATGAATGTTTAATTGTGTGTCTATCTGCACAGAGAGTGCTATGCCGGGGCTTTGTGAACACTTCAGCCTGGGTCTCCTGTATGCCTCATGTTGCCAGCCCACTGCAAATGTATTAGCAAGGGGGGGGGGGGGGGGGGAAGAAAACGGGAGTATTAGCACCCTGGGGGAAAGGCAAACCACAACCCCTTAGCCCCCCCCCGCTCTTGAACAGGGGGC